>PVJS01005413.1:49485-64484 GCA_004027185.1 Glis glis | reverse complement strand
GGCTTCGAACCTGTGATCCTCCTGTCTCAGCTTCCCAAGTACTGGGATTACAGGTGTGCTACACCATGCCCAGCTTCATTTTTATTTTGAAACAGAACCGGGTGTGGTGGCGCAAGCTTGTAATACCAATACTTGGGAGGCTGAGACCGGAGGATCCGGGTTCACGGCCAGCCTCAGCTACTTAGTGAGGCCCTCCACAACTTAATGAGAACCTGTTTCAAAATAAAGAATAAAAAAATAGGGCTGGAGATAGAATGCCCCTGGGTTCAATCCTCAGTACTGAAATATATATATATATATATATATATATATATATATATATATATACATTGAAACAGGGTCTCACTAAGTTGATGAGAGTCACTACTTGTTGAGGCTGTCCTCGAACCTGCAATCCTCCTGTCTCAGCCTCCCAAGTACTGGAATTACAAGCGTGCGCCACGACACCAGGCTTGGATGCTATTATAAATGGTATTATTTTCTTTTCAAATTGTTAATTCCTGGTGTAAAGAAGCACAACTGTTTTTTTGGGGGGGAGTACTGGGGATCGAACCCAGGGCCATTCTACCTTCAAGCTACACCCCCAGCCCTTTTTTTTTAATTTTTATTTTGAAACAGGGTCTCACTAGGTTGAGGAGAGTCTCACTACTTATTGAGAGTGTCCTCGAACCTGTGATCCTCCTGTCTCAGCCTCCCAAGTACTAGGATTACAAGCATGCGCCACCATGCCCAGCTAAGAAACACAACTGGTTTTTTATTTGTTGAACTTTTATCCTACAACTTTCCTGAGTTCATATACTAGCTGTAATAGTTTTTGGTGGATTGTATGGGATTTTTCTTTATGTAGAATCATGTCACCTACAAATAGAGATGATTTCACTTTTTCTTTTCCCATTTGGTTGCCTTTTATTTTTCTTGCTTAATTGCTCTGACTAGAACTTTCTGTATACTGTCAAATAACATTGATGAAAGCAAATATCTTTGTCTTGTTTCTGATCTTAGGGGGAAAGCTTCCAGTCTTTCACCACTGGGAATGATGTTTTGTGGGTGTGTTAGCTTGGTGTCACTGTGACTTAATGCCTAAGAAAGTCAACGTAAAGAAGGAAAGATTTGAGCCAGGCCTGGTGGTGCACGCTTGTAATCTCAGTACTTGGGAGGCGGAGACAGGAGGATCACAGGTTTGAGACCGGCCTCAGCAACTTAGCAAGACCCTGTTTCAAAATAAAAAATAAAATTGGGCTGGGGTGTAGCTTGGAGGTAATACATTCCTGAGTTCCATCCCAAATACCACAATAAAAAAAAAACAAGGAAAGATTTATTTTGGCTTACAGGTTACAGGTTCAGAGGTTTTAGTCCATAGTCATTTGGCCCCATCCCTGTGAGCTTATAGTGAGGCAGAACATCATGGCGGGTACACATGGTAGAACATAATTGGTCCCTTTATGGAAGCTGGGAAGCAGAGAGAGAGAGTCTGGGGACAAGATATAGCCTTCCAGTGCATGCCCCAAGAGACTTAGTTCCTTTAACTAGGCCCCACATCCTGAAGTTTCTACCACTTTCCAATAATGCCACCAGCTCTGAACCCCTCTGGATTAGTCCCTTGAGGTCAGAGCCCTCCTGATCCAAACTCTTCCTAAAAGTCCCACCTTTGAACCTTGCTCACTGGGGACCAAACATTCAACACATGAGCATTTGAGTGACATTTGATATCCAAACCATAGCATTATGCCCCTGGCCCCCAAAGGCTCATGCCCGTCTGACAATGCAAAATGCATTGAGTACATCTCCAAGAGCTGCCATATACTTAATAGTTCCAGCACTGCTCAAAAGTCTAAGTCTGAAGTCTCCTCTGAGACTCAAGGCAACTCTTAGCTGTGAGCCCCTGTAAAAATCAAAAAGGAGCCGGGTGTGGTGGTATACGCTTGTAATCCCAGTACTTGGGAGGCGGAGACCAGAGGATCTGGGTTCGCGGCCAGCCTCAGCTACTTAGTGAGGCCCTCCACAACTTTGTGAGACCCGGTTTCAAAATAAAGTATAAAAAATAGGGCCAGGGGTGTAGCTCAGAGGCAGAACGCCCCTGGGTTCAATCCCTGGTACCGCAAAATAAATAAATAAATAAATAAATAAATAAATAAATAAATAAAAATAAAGTATAAAAAATAGGGCCGGGGGTATAGCTCGGAGGTAGAATGCCCCTGGGTTCAATCCCCAGTACTGCAAAAAAAAAAAAAAAATCAAAAAGGAAAGCCGGGCATGGTGGCTCTCACTTGTAATTCCAGTACTTGGGAGGCTGAGACTGGAGGATCTGGGTTTGCAGCTAGCCTGAGCTACTTAGTGAGGCCCTCCACAACTTAGTGAAATCCTGTTTCAAAAAATAAAGAACAAAAAATTGGGCTGGGGGTGTAGCTCGGAGGTAGAATGCCCCTGGGTTCAATCCCCAGTACCGCAAAATAAATAAATAAATAAATAAATAAATAAATATCAAAAAGGATATTGCTTTTCTTTCAGCACTTTAAATATATAATCAGCATGTTGTGGTGGCACACACCTGTAATCCTAGTACTTGGGAGGCTGAGACAGGAGGATCCCAGGTTCAAGGCCAGCTTTAGCACCTTAGCGAGACCCTGTTTCAAAATAAAAAGTAAAAAGGGCTGGGGGTGTAGCTTGGAGGCAGAATGCCCCGGGTTCAATCCCTGGCACGCACACACACACACTCATCATGCAGTTGCCTTCTGGTCTCTGTGGTTTCTCATGAGAAATTAGTTGTTAATCTTATTAAGGATCACTTTTACATGATGCGCACGCGTGTGTGTGTATGTGTGTGTGTGTGGTACTGGGGATTTGAACCCAGGGGCATTACCTCTGAACTACAACCTCAGACCTATTTTTTATTTTTATTTTGAAACAAGTTCTCACTTCAAACCTGTGACCCTTCTGTCTCAGCCTCCCAAGTACTGGGATTATAGGTGTGTGCCCCCACACTCAACTTTAATTGTCCTATCTCTCACTGCATTTCTTCCCCCAGGCACTGGGAAAAAAAGATATATTTACCACAATTATTATAAAAACCAAACCATTTTTCAAAGAAATAGAAAACAGAAAAGTAAAGGATGAATCAAAAAAGACTAACTTCCGAATGGTAGGCATTCTAGAAAGATAACAAGGAAAATTAATGAGAGGAAATTATCGATGAAATAATAAAAGAATTTTCCTCTAGAATTGAGGAACCAGTTTTCATTCTGAATGAGTGCTCAGTACAACATATATATAAATATGGTGGGGGAGGTTACTGGGGATTGAACCCAGGGTCATTCTACCTCCAAGCTACACCTCCATCCCCTTTTTGTTGAAACATGGGTATCACTAAGTCGTGGAGGGCGGGCCATGAACCTGCTACCCTCCTGTCTCAGCCTATCAAATTCTGGGATTACAAGGGTGTGCCACCAGCCGGGCGTGGTAGCACACCCTTGTAATCCCAGTACTTGGGAGGCTGAGACAGGAGGATCGCAGGTTCGAAGCCAGCCTCGGCAACTTAGCGAGGCCCTCCACAAGGTAGTGAGACCCTGTTTCCAAATAAGAAATAAAATCAGGCTGGGGGTATAACTTGGAGGTAGAATGCCTCTGGGTTCCAACCCCAGTACCAAAAAAAAAAAAAAAAAAAACAAGTGTGTGCCACCAAGCCTAGCTTCAGTACAAAAATTTAAGAAAATGTTACAGCAAAGCACATCATTATAAAACTTCTAACCAATAAGATTAAGAGAAAATCCTAATGCTTTAGAGATGGGGGAAATACAGCACACAAAGGATCAGGAATATGAATAGAAATAGAACTTTTATTTTATTTTATTTTTTGTGTAACTGGGGGTTGAACACAGGGACATTCTACCTCTGAGCTACACCCCCAGCCCTATTTTATTTTATTTTATTTTATTTTTTTGCGGTACTGGGGATGGAACCCAGGGGCATTCTACTTCCGAGCCACACCCCCAACCCTAGTTTTTATTCTTTATTTTGAAACAGGGTCTCACTAAGTTGTGGAGGGCCTCACTAAGTAGCTGAGGCTAGCCGCAAACCTGTGATCCTTCTGTCTCAGCCTCCCAAGTACTGGGATTACAAGCATGCACCACCACGCCCGGCTTTTTATTTTTATTTGGAAACAGGGTCTCACTAGGTTGATGAGAGTCTCACTACTTGCTGAGGCTGTTCTCAAACCTGCCATCCTCCTGTCTCAGCCTCCTAAGTACTGGAATTACAAGTGTACGCCACCATGCCCGGCTGAAATAGACCTTTTAAAATACAATCCTGGAAGGTTATAGAAAATGGAGTAATATTTTCAAAAGGATAAAGGAAATTCTTTTCCAACTTGAATATCCAGCGCAGCTACAAATCAAGTGTCAGAATATAATTACGCTATTTTCAAATATGCAAAGATTCTTTGTGTGTGTGTGTGTGTGTGTGTGTGTGTGTGTGTGTGTGTCTGGTACTGGGAGTTGAACCAGGGGTGTTCTACCTCTGAGCTACACCCCCAGTCTTTTTTAATTTTTATTTTGAGACAGGATCTTGCTAAGTTAGCAGGTGCCTGCCTCGAACCTGCAATCCTCCTGTCTCAGTCTCCTGAGTACTTGGATTGCAGACGTGCACAAACACAAAGCTCAAATATACAAAGATTCTAATAACATATTCCCTGTGTCCTTTTCGTAAGAAGTTACTAGAAGAGGTGCTTAAGCAAAACAAGGAAGTAAGCCAAGAAAGAGGAAGACATGGGACCCAGGAAACAGACAAAACCAGCCCAGAATAGCAATGAAGGAAAATACCAGAATGACAGATTGTACGGCAAGTTTAAGAGAGGCCAATCAGATTGAAAGAAGAGAAAGAAAGGCTCTGGGAAAGGCTCCAGAGAAAAAGTAGAACTTAAATTTGAATATATGAAAAGTATATGGCTATGCTTTTAATTTTTTTCAGAGCTGGGGATTGAATCCAGAGTCTTACACATATTAGGCAAATGCTCTACCACTGAGCCATATCCCCAGCCCTTATTGCTAGCCTTTGTATGGAGGGGTGTGTGGGGGGTGTAGTACTGGGAATTGAACCCAGGGGCAATCTCCAAACTACATCCCTAGCTCTATTTTAGTTTAGTTTAATTTAGTTTAGTTTTTTGGTATTGGGAGTGAACCCAGGAGCATTCTACCTCTGAGCTACCTCCCAGTCCTTTTTGTGTTGTTGTTTTTTTTTTTTTTTGTGTGTGTGTGTGTGTATGTGGTGCTGAGGATGGAAACCAGGGGTTTTCTACCTTTGGACTATACTCCCAGCCCTATTTTATTCTTTATTTTGAAACAGGGTCTCACTAAGTAGCTGAGGCTGGCCACGAACCTGCGATCCTCCTGTCTCAGCCTTCTGGGTACTGGGATTACAAGCATGCGCCACCATGCCTGGCTTTATGTTTTATTTTGAAACAGGGTCTTGTTAATTGCTGAGGTTGGGCTTGAACCTGTGATCCTCCTTTCTCAGCTTCCCTAGTACTGGGACAGACATGCATCACCATGCCCAGCGTGTGTGTGTGTGTGTGTGTGTGTGTGTGTGTGTGTGTGGTGTTTACTGGGGATTGAACACAGAGGCATTCTACCTTCGAGCTACACCCCCAGCCCAATTTTATTTATTTGGAAACAGGGTCTCACTAGGTTGGTGAGAGTCTCACTACTTGCTGAGGCTGTCCTCGAACCTGCGATCCTCCTGTCTCAGCCTCCTAAGTACATGGATTACAGGTGTGCGCCACCATTCCTGCCCCCAGCTTATTTTTTTTATTTTGAAACATGGCCTTGATAAATTGCTGAGGGCCTCATTAAGTTGCTGAGCCTGGCTTTGAACCTGCCATCCTCCTGTCTCAGCTTCCTAAGTACTGAGATTACAGGCATGCACCACCACACCCAGCTATTTGCTAGGCTTTTTGACAGAGTCGTAGAGCATTTGTGGGTGGGGAGCTATTACCACTATTTATATGACTTTAGTTCAAAAAATGTTAAATGAAAACACTGGTATATAACTTGAAGGGGATCTGCATGTCCTAAAAATTATCCATACCCCCCAAGTGGAGAAGTGTGTTTTCTCAGGGGCAGAGAAGCAGAGACAGGAACTAGGAATGAGTCAAGGTTTCTGTGAATCATACATACACACAGCTTTTCTTCCAATTGTCTTATGTTACTTTGAAAATCATTTTTGAAGAAAATGTTGGTGTCAAATTATATAATTAAGGTATTATTTCATTCCAAACAATTGTGCTATGGAATGAGATGCTTGCTTGGTGAGGTTATACAAAGTTTGTGGTTGTTGTTACCAAACCAGACCTGTTTTGCCCATTGTACTGTATGCCAATCACTAAAATGATGAGTTTTGCAAAAGAGAATGAGTTCATTCACAAGGCCTTGAGACAGGAGAGCAAGTCTCAAATCCACCTCCCTAAGGGTAGGGTTTGTGAAATTTATGGAAGAAAGCAGAGTAGTCCAAGGTACAGGGAAAGGTGATTGGAAGTAAGGAAACGTGAAGTAATCTGTGCATGGGTAATCAAACTTCATGGCTACTACACTCATGTGTTCAGGAAGTGTCACATTAGCATGCTCTGGGATGGGGGGAGTTTGGCTTTCTGACATTGAAAGGTCACCTATTGGGGACTTGTGCAGGTCCGAGTGAAGGGCATCTGGCTTCAACTGTTTTGAGCTACACAAAGGCTGCCTCTAAGTTTCTGAAAAACATCTTAGGCAACTGTAACTATTGTGGTTCACACCTCAGAAGTATTATCTATAGCAAAGCCAGTGGAAGTCTAATAATACATTGCTTAGCTAAAAGACCTCTAAAATTGGTGATTTTTTTTTGTGGTACTAGGGATCAAACCCAGGGGCATTCTACCTCTGAGCTACACCCCCAGCTCTGTTTTATTCTTTATTTCTTTATTTTTTGCGGTACCGGGGATTGAACCCAGGGGCGTTCTACCTCCGCGCTACACCCCTGGCCCTATTTTTTATACTTTATTTTGAAACTGGGTCTCACGAAGTTGCGGAGGGCCTCACTAAGTAGAGAGAGAGAGAGAGAGAGAGAGAGAGAGAGAGAGAGAGGGGGGGGAAGAGAGAGAGAGAGAGAGAGAGAGAGAGAGAGAGAGAAAGCTGAGGCTGGCTGCGAACCCGGATCCTCCGGTCTCCGCCTCCCAAAGTACTGGAATTACAAGCGTGCGCCACCACGCCCAGCGCTGTTTTATTCTTTATTTTGAAACAGGGTCTCACTAAGTTGTGGAAGGCCTCACAAGTTGCTGAGGCTGGCTGCAAACCTGCGCTCCTCCTGTCTCAACCTCCCAAGTACTCGGATTACAAGCATGTGCTACCATGTTCAGAAAATTGGTGATTTTTAAAGTGAACTAAAAGCAAATATCTAAAAGCAAGTAAGGCAGGTTAGGTTTGGCAGGCATGCCAAATTTGCACTGTTTCAGTGTTCTATGTCAATGCCTAGATTAATTTACCATTGATGGAAATTTAAAAAGGTACACGCCTTGCCATATGGCTTAAGGAAATCTTTCTGTTCTTCTTTTTCTTTCTTTCTTTCTTTCTTTCTTTCTTTCTTTCTTTCTTTTCTTTTTTCTTTTCTTTCTTTCTTTTCTTTCCTTCCTTCCTTCCTTCCTTCCTTCCTTCCTTCCTTCCTTCCTTTCTTTCTTTCTTTTTTGTGGTACTGGGATGGAACCCAGGGGCATTCTACCTCTGAGCTACACCCCAGCCCTATTTTAATTTCGAAACACGGTCTCCCTAGGTTGATAAGAGTCTCACAAATTTATTCGAACCTGTGATCCTTCTGTCTCAGCCTCCACGTACTTGGATAACAGGCGTGTGCCATCACGCCCAGCTCGAAATCTGTCTTTCTTTACATCAATCTTGGCTCAGTTGGGAAGTATCAGGAAATAAAAACATGTTGCAACTTAGAGAAAAAAAAAATCTGCTTTAAAGGGATGTCTGGGCCTTAATGATAGAACTAGATTTGTCTGGGTCTTGATGATAGGACTAGATTTTTTATGACCCTCCCCCCAATACTAAAGAAAAAAGTCACTTTTTTGTGGTATTGAGGATTGAACCCAGGGACATTCTACCTCCGAGCTATACCCCCAGCCCTATTTTACTTTTATTTTGAAACAGGGTCTCGCTAGGTTGATGAAAGTCACTACTTGCTGAGGCTGTCCTCGAACCTGCAATCCTCCTGTCTCAGACTCCCAAGTACTGGGATTACAAGTGTGCGCCACCACACCCGGCTTAAGAAAAGTCATTTCATTGCATGCAGAAAGGACTTAACTAAGTTTGTTATACTCTCCCTACAAGAGGGAAAATGCAAAACAAGGTATACAGGCAGAAGGTGCCACGTAGATGAATTCAGATTCTGCAAGCAGATGAATAGGAAGGGATGTCCCTAATAGAAACACTGGAAGGCTTGAGAATGTCATGTTCCAGAGCACCCGAGGCAGCTCCCCAGGCACAGAGGTGGAGGCACGACAGGAATCTTAATCTTGTAGGTTGCTTAATAGATTACTACTCATCCCTTTCCTTCATTGCTTTTTAACAATGTGCAGTTAACAGAATTGAGAATGTTTCCTTTACCAGGCTACGAAGTCTAGGATTTAGGTCCTCCTCTATTTCATTCACCACTGCATCCTCAGCACAGAGCAAGATCCTACTAAATATTTGTTGGCGAAACGAATGCATGATGGTACCACTGGATAGCCATTAGTCTGGAATGAGAAAGGGACACCCACAACGAACAAGCTAGAAGCAAAGGACCCCGCTGGGAGATGACAAGGACGAAATTCTTGCGAGGTCTCTGAAGTGTCGGGGCCAGGACGGTGGAGTTAGCCTCAGAGACTAGCGGGAGGGAACAGCTGGACAGTGAGGCCAGACTTGAGGAATGACAGGTCTTGGAGGACCTACTTGTAGCGGCTGCACGTGATGGGGGTGTGTGGGAAAATAGGGGCGGGGCAGTGGCATCACGCATGCGTAATCGTGGCCTCCGGGCCCTGGGCGCGCCTGCGTGCGCGTGCACGAGGTCGGAGCGGAAATGGCGCCGCGGGGCCGCGCGTCCGGGCGGCGAGCGGAAGTGGGTGTGAGAGCGGAAGTGGCCGGCTAGAGCCGGGGGCTGGGCGGGGACCGGGCTTGTCGGTGAGGCGGCAGCGGCGGCGGCGGCTCGGCAGGCGGGTTCAGGCTTCGGGGGCCAGGTCGGTCGGGTGGGTGGGTGTCTCCACAGTCAGTGCGAGAGCGGGCCGGCGCGCGCGTCTTCCCCTCTCCCCACCTCGGTCCCTCTCCCCTTCTCCCTAACCTCCTACCCCACCCAGCCCCCTCCTCAGGGGGCAGCGGGGCTGCTCCCTCTGTCCTTCCTTCCCTTACCCACCCTCACCGGCCCTTGTTTCTCCTTCCCCTACCCGGGGCAGCCGCCGCCATGATCCTGCTGGAGGTGAACAACCGCATCATCGAGGAGACGCTCGCGCTCAAGTTCGAGAACGCGGCCGCCGGGTGAGCGCGCTCCCGGGGCCGGGGGTGGCGGGGGAGGCAGAGTTGACCCCAGTTAATCCCCAGTGTCGTGTGGCCCCCCAGACCTGGAGGAGAGAGATGGAGGGCCTGGCGGGGCGTAGGGGCTACCCCGACCGGGTAGACGTGGGAGGCAGTTGGGCGCGGTGGGGTGAGGGGCAGAGATGCGTGGGGAGAGGCTCAGAGCAGGGATGCGGAAGCAGCGAGTGGACCGGAGCGTGCTTGCCTAAGGACAGGAGACCTGAGGGCAGCTGGGAGCCCACTGCCCTCTGGGGCGAAGGGAGACCACTTGCTTCTATATTCACGTCATTGTTCCGAACCTGGAGAGCCTCTTTGGTTTTGGGTTGGAAGGAGTTTTAGGAATTCCCAGGACTGGAGATGGGAAGAAGATGCAGGCCCAGATCACCACCGGCGTTCCGGTTCCCCACCCCCACCTCTAGAAGGAGCAGGAGGAAGACTGAAAGCAGACCTAGTCTTGCAGCCAGAAAAAGGCGATCTCCCTAGCGTCCCTTCCCCGAACTCTACTGTGAGAGACACTGGCCATTTTGTTATATATTTCTCAAGCAAAGCTAATAGTCGCGCCATCCACTCTCTTCCTTATCTCTCTTCTGTGATTCTAATGCTCTCTCTCTCCACCCCCCTAGCCTTTATCTGGTTGTGTTTTAAATTCTTATACAAAACCCCTCCCGGTCTGTGATTTCTTCTGTGATAATCCTGGCCCAGTAACAACTCTTCAGCCTCCAGAATCTATGAAGTTCTTAGATAACCTTTTTTAACATTGGCCTTTCTAAAGATGGGCTTGGGACATATTCCAAGACTGCCTTCTCTGTCAAACACATTTCAGAGACAAACATCCTCCCCCTTCAAAGCTGCTTTGCCTTTCAAATACATTTAAAACCAGAGTGAAGGTATTGGATTTTAGCTTCTAATTTTTGGTGGCCTCTGACTGGTCCCTTTGCCTCGTTTCCCCATCTGTATGGATGGGGATTTACATCTTTGTTTCAGTTAGGAAATTAGTACAAACTGTTTCTGGTGAATTGGGAACTAGAAATAGGAAAGTAACTGCTTGTTGATCCATGGAAGGGAAAAGGGAGAAGATCGATAGAGGGGAAATTTTAAGTGATCATAGTGAGCTTATGGCTTGCAATCATTTAAAGTACTAACCCACTGCTTAAACTGAATATACTGTGTGTCCTGTCTGCTTTATAAGGTTACAGATTTTATCTGTAAAACAAAGCACTATTTTCCTTGAAGTATGCATGCAGTGGGCAGTACTGTTACCTGCCAGGAGCTGTGGCAAGTCAGCAAGCCTGACTTGCTTCTTCCCTTTGGCCTTTCTGAACCAGTTCCTTTGCATTTTAAATATTCAAAGTGGATCAGCCTAGGGTCTTATTTTCGGTGATTGTCTTGTACTTTTTCTGAGTAGTTTAACGCATAGGAGGAAGTTGGATTCACTTCTGCATTTTCACAACTGATCTTAATGAATTCTCAAGTCCAGACTAGTAAAGAATGACAACTGGGTGGTTATAAACTGATCTACAAGATAAATGGCTGTGTGTTTCAAGTACAGTCATGCCTTTTGATGTAGTAGTCTTTCACATTTATTTGTGTATTAATATCTTGTGATATTTCAAAATGTGGCATAATTATTCAAAAGTTTAACTCTTTTTGTGTGTGTGGTGCTGGGGATTGAACCCTGAGTCAGTCTACCTCTGAGCTACATCCCCAGTCCTATTTTTTCGTTTTTAATTTGGAAACAGGGTCTCCCTAAGTTGATGCGAGCCTCACTAAGTAACTGAGGCTGGCTTCGAACCTGTGATCCTCCTGTCTCAGCTACCCAAGTACTGGGATTATAGGTGTGCGCCACGATGCCCAGCTAACTCTTTCTTTTAGAAAACTCTTCTTAAAAAGAACAGCTAACCATTTCAAAGATAGGCTGTCAAATTTGAAAGTCATAAATTTGAATTATAGAACTTTTTATTTTTCTTTTTGGTGCTAAGGATTGAGCCCAGGGGCATTCTACCTCTGAACTACACCCCTAGCTCTATTTTATTTTTATTTTGAAACAGGTCCTTGCTGAGTTGTGAAAGGCCTTGCTAAGTTGCTGAGACTGGCTGCAAACCTGCAGTCCTCCTATCTCAGCCTCCCAAGTATTGGAATTACAGGTGTGGTCCACCATGCTGAGCTCAGGACATTTTTTATAAAGATATACATTGTAGCATTGTTGAATGGGGGGTTAGTAAGCTTTGTCTTTGATTCTGGCCCATCTCTGCTTTGAGATGTGACTTTAAATAAATGAGCACAAAACCATTCTGCTGAAAATTATTCTGAAAATCTTTGAAAACAGACCATGAATTTAGCCAGATGTGGTGGTGCATACTTGTAATCCACGGGAGGCTGAGGTAGGGTTTGCGACCAGCCTCAGCTACTTAGGCCCTCTGCAACTTAGTGAGACCCTGTTTCAAAATAAAGAATAAAAAAATAGGACTGGGGATGTAGCGTGAAGGTAGAATGTCCCTGGGTTCAATCCCCAGTACTCCCCCACATACACACACAAAAGAAAACAGACCATGATATAATATCAAGTAGGTAGGGCTTTCCTGGGACTGCAAATGTACCACTCAGCAGAAGCCTGCTTTCCAAGCAAGTGTGAGTTTCCATCTGTACTAATAAGGTGAGGCAGAAGTGAAGGAGTTAAGTGTTTTTCAATGCACATGCCTGTACCAGAACTTCAACAAGAATAACTGGTGTGATTGTCAAACATATATGGGATTCTACCAGTGCTCAGTACCAGTCAGCAATAGAAAAAAGGGGGGCCTTTCTGAGAGAGCATATTAGCAAAGTTATGGGGGAGCTAAGGGATGAACTGTGTTGGGGTGGAGATCAGAGAAAGATATTAAAGGGAGTAACTTGGAGGAGAAACCCTGGAGATTTGAAAGGCTTTTGCCAGTGTGGGAACCTGCTGGGAGAGGTCATCTCCACCCTGCATTTTACACTTCTCAGAATAAACCAATTGGAGAAATTATGGTTCAGAGCAGCCTTTTCCAGAATAGATCTTCTAGTTCTGCATTGTTACAATGGGCACTCACTGCATGTGGCTGGCTAAATTTAAATAAAAATTAAAGTGAAGTAAAATTGAGTTCCTCAGTCACACTAGCCATATTTCTAGTGTTCAGTTTCCATATGTAACTAGTAGCTGCTGTGTTTGGACAGTGCAGACGTAGAGTGTTTCTGATCTACAGAATGTTCTACTGAGCAGCTGAACAGCACTGATCCAGCTACTGAAAATGAAAGCATGAGATCGCCCCTCTCCACCCCGTGCTGGGGACTGAACCCAGGGCTTTGCATACTAGACAAGCACTTAACCACTTAGCTACATATTCCCAGCCTTCATGAGATAGTCTTAAAAGTAGTTTTGTGGTATATGCTTCAGATTATAGTTGCACTACCTTTCCTTTGGAGGTTGATTTTGTGTGTGAGGGTACTGGGGATTGAGCCCAGGGGCATTCTACCTCCAAGCTACACTGCCAGCCCTATTTTATTTTTACTTGGAAATAGGGTCTCGCTGGGTTGGGTTCTCGAACCTGCAGTCCTCCTGTTTCAGCCTCCCAAGTACTGGGATTACAAGCATGTGCTACCACGCCTGGCTTGAGGTTGATTTTTTAAATGATGTCTCTCAGATCATCTTCCTGGATCTTTTTGCCTATGACATCCTACTAAAAGTCTGAACTTCCTTCTGGGTAACGCAGTTCTATTATCTATTACTGCTTAAGAATACACTGGGTCACAATAACCTTTTGATGTGTGTTTGTGGTACTGGGGATTGAACCCAGGGGCATTATACCCCCAAGCTACACCCTCAGCCCTTTTTATTTTGAAAAGGTCCCACAAAGTTGCTGAGGGCCTTGCTAAGTTGCTGAGGCTGGCCTCGAACCTGTGATCCTCCTGTCTCAGTCTTCCAAATACTGGGATTACAGGCATTGGGCCACCACACCCAGTTCACAATTATCTCTTAATTTGGAGGCAGTTCTGACAAAACTTAAGATTTATTTCAAACAAATTGCTTCTCTCTTTTTCCTGCCACAATTCTGGGAAGTGGCTTATTGGAACTATCCATATACATGTCCTCACAAAAGGATAATTATTAGTAAATTGTGTTCCTGACAGCCTGCAAACTAAGAGAATGTGGCTGATTAAAAAGCTGTACCCAACACCGCAAATAACGTCATACACAGGTTTTATCAACAGCATTGCCTTTTCATTTAGGAATTCTTACCCAGACCCCCAATTAAAGCAGAAGTAATCTGGCAAATTAATTAAATTCTTTTGTTACTATGTACACACCAAGAACCTTTTCAGCCTCAGAAGCAAGGCCTGTCAACTTAGCTACAGTCTGGAGTCCAGAACTGAGGAAATGCTGTCAGATGCGAATTGCTGTTGATTTTAAGTGCCTGCTGGCTCCTTGCCACAGCCTGTGCATATTGTGGGGAGCGATGGTTCTGTGAGGGGGAGTGAAGCTCCGTAAGCAAGCAGTGCCAGTTGGGGTGGGTGAGGACTGTGGGAGGAGAAATTTGAGAAAGGAATAAATTAAATCTTGTTGATACCTTGTTCTCATTCCCAGATATGCTGCATATATCCTCAGAGAGACAGACTGGTTTGAAGTGTATCAGAATTAGGACATTGTTTAAGCATTTAGAAAAAGTGGAATGTAGTATCTGACTCACTAAGATCTAGTTGGTCTTTTTACAGGACATTATAGTTACACATTGCTGCCTGTCCTCTGGCTTCCTTGAGACTACTTTGGGCGTAAGAGCTGCACTCAACCAAACTGTTATCTATAGGGCTGGATCTATAATTTCAGTCATCTTTGTTTCCCCAGCATTGTCAATGTACATATAGTCAGCTCCGTAAATGTTTTCTTTAAGGAAAAAAATGAAGGCAGGTAAAAATGATTCTTGGTTTCTTTAGAAGCTTGTGACTTCTGACAGTGAGTCAGCTTTTAGATTTCTTTGTTCTCCATATTTTGAGATGCAGCTTAGCAAAGAGACCACTTCTTATCTAATATGATCTACTTGATAGGTTTCCCTCAGAAAGAATGATGGGAGCCTTATAGAGGAGAGTAATCAGAAACCTTCAGAGTGAGCTGAACTCAATAATTCTTCTAACTCAGGATATAGAAGAGATAACTAGAAGAGGGACACAAATGCCCCAGTGGGAAATTAGGTCCTGGGATGTATTCAGGAGTGAAAATGCCAGTGTCCTTAATGAAAAAAAAGAAAATTAGATAATACGGTTACCAAGAGTCCTTTATCGACTAATTATTGATATTCCAGAAGCTTCCTTAGGAAAAGGTAGAAAAAAGTTTTTTGGTTTTTTTTTTTTGGAACGGGAGATTTAACCCAGGGGTATTCTATTTCTGAGCTAGCTACACCCCCAGCTCTTTTTTTTTTTTTT
>PVJS01005413.1:16130-49385 GCA_004027185.1 Glis glis | reverse complement strand
CTCTATTTTTTATTCTTTATTTTGAAACAGGGTCTCACTAAGTTGCGGAGGGCCTCACTAAGTAGTGGAGGCTGGCCAGGAACCTGTGATCCTCCTGTCTCAGCCTCCCAAGTACTGGAATTACAAGCATGTGCCACTACCCTGGGCAGAAATTTTTTTCTAAGGGATTTTAATAATAGTTTGTGAAGTCCATGTGAATGAAATGAGTATGTTTTAGTGTCTTGAGCAGTCCTAGCAGTAACCCTGAGGACCATCCAGCTGGCTTGTTCTTGGATTCCAGGAATTACAACAGTCTGATGCTAATGGGAGTCCTATTTCTCCTTGTAGGGACTGCTAATCAGTTCCTGATTTCTGAGAGCTACCACACAGCTTCAGAATCTGTTCTCTGGCTCCTTCTAGGAGAAGAAAAACTAATTTATTAATCATCTTCTGTGAACTAGGCACTGTATTACCCACTTTAACGTAGTTTCATTTAATTTCAGAATGTACCTGTGTGACAAATAATAGATCCCATTTACAGTGGAGAAAATTAAGGGTCTTAGGGATTGGGCAGGTATAGACATGAGTAGCTATGCTGTATTAAGGACTGTGCTAGGCTTCTGTCACTTCAGTTCCTGACCTTTATCATATGGCACAGACAACATGGTCATTGTTTGTATGGCACATTTGGGTAAGTGGTCTGGCCTAAAGATCCTGCCACCGCTGCTCTGAGGACTGTGGGGATCATTCTCTCAGCATATCCGTAATTTAGTTGTGATACACTGGTTGGGACACTTTGCTGTACATCATCTGAGTTAGGTTTCATGACAGTTCTGTGAGGTGGTGTTTCATCCCCATTTTATAGAAGATGCAGCCACATTTCATCATCTTTGCCTGTGGTCACATAGCCAGTAAGTGACAGGACAGTCAGCTCTGAACGTTTTGCTTTGTAAACTCACCCCCTGCAGGTGGAACTTTAGAGGATAGTAGAACAGTAAAGAAATAACTATTTTATCCTTTTAGCCTATTAAATGGTATTCTTTCCCCCAAAACCAGTCTTTTCTATCCCTCTGTTGCCATGATTTTAAACTACAAAAATACAATAACAAACACTTGCTCTTGGGATGGAGACTCGACCCTGTTATGGTATGCTTCACACTCTGCAGTCCCCTTGTTGGGAGACAGAATTATCAGACCTTTAACTCTCAGATGACTTCTGAATTCTCCTTTGACCTAATATTGTCCATAGCAGCCGTTTTCCTCCAAACCTTTTTTGTGCAGCCGTGAATAATAAACTAAAATATTCATGGCAGTGATTTGACAGATCAGGCAGCAAACCACTTAGGATCTTAGCAAATTTTCTCAGTGGGGATCTGTGTTCAGGGTACTTTAGGCCTGGAGAAATTCGAAACTTCTGAGTCAGAATGTTTATAGCTTGGAACTCCAAGGTTCTTTATAGTTGTGAAGAAGTGTGGGCTTTGATGAACTCCCCAACTCTTCAGCCTGGCCAGCCTTCTCCAGGAAGATATGCTTGGTGCTTCTTCCCCTTGGGCATCCTCTTACTACTTCATTCCAGCGGGCCATAGATGAATGTTTCTATTTCTTTGTTCTGTGCTCTTGTTTTCTAGAGGTGGGAATGGTTGTTGGCATTGCTTTTGTTTCCTGGCTGCAGTTTCAAAATGAAAGATCAGAAGCAATTTACATTTTCATCTAACTCTTTTCCCATATTCTAACCTCACCGTTTCTCCTTAAGTCCACTTGATGCTTCCACTGTAGAGACAGCTTGTATACCCAGCTTGTATTTCCTGTCACAGCTTTGAAGAAGCGGGTTTTTTTTTTTTTCCTGTAGTACTGAGGATTGAGCCCAGGGCTTGGCATGCCATTCAAGCACTCTGCTACTGAACCACATCCCCAGTCGTGTGTGTGTGTGTGTGTGTGTGTGTGTGTGTTATTGAAGATTGAGCCCAGGGGCATTCTACCTCCGAGCTACACCCCCAGCCCTATTTTAGTTTTATTTTGAAACAGAGTCTCACTAGGTTCATGAGAGTCTCACTACTTGCGGAGGCTGTCCTCGAACCTGCAATTCTCCTGTCTCAGCCTCCCAAGAACTGGGATTACAAGCGTGTAGCACCACACCTGGCTTTTATTTTTATTTTTATTTTTATTTATTTTTTGCTGTACTGGGGGTTGAACCCAGGGGTATTCTACCTCTGAATTACACTCCTAGCCCTATTTTTTATTCTTTATTTTATTTATTTATTTATTTATTTTTGCGGTACCGGGGATTGAACACAGGGGCGTTCTACCTCTGTGCTACACCCCCGGCCCTATTTTTTTATGCTTTATTTTTGAAACCGGGTCTCACGAAGTTGCAGAGGGCCTCACTAGGTAGAGAGAGAGAGAGAGAGAGAGAGAGAGAGAGAGAGAGAGAGATCGCGCGTGCATGCGCGCTGAGTCTGGCCGCGAACCCGGATCCTCCAGTCTCCGCCTCCCAAAGTACTGGGATTACAAGTGTGTGCCACCACGCCCGGCTTTATTCTTTATTTTGAAACAGGGTCTCACTAAGTTGCAGAGGGCCTCACTAAGTAGCTGAGGCTGGCTGTGAACCTGCGATCCTCCTTTCTCAGCCTCCCAAGTACTGGGATTACAAGCATGCACCACCATGCCTGACTTTTATTTTTATTTTGAAACAGGGTCTCGCTAGGTTAATGAGAGTCTCACTACTTGCTGAGGCTGTTCTTGAACCTGTGATCCTCCTGTCTCAGCCTCCGAAGTACTGTGATTACAGGTGTGCACCACCATGCCTGGCTCCCAGTCCTATTTCTAATTGTATTTTGAGACAGTGTCTTGCTAAATTGCCCAAACTGGACTTGAATTTTTGATCCTCCTGCCTAGGCCTCTTGCAGCTGGGATTACAGGCATGTGTGACCACACCCAGCTAGGGTGGAACTTCATAGATGATTCGTATAAGTTGATTTTTTTTCAATAGGACTAACATACACTTAATAGAAACCACTTTCCTTGAAAGATATTGTTGAGCCTCTGCATCGTCTTTTTAACAGTCATAAACTGTTAACTATTCCATTATTTCACAGCATCCCTAAAGGGCAACTCAGTCTTGGTTCCTTTCACAAGTGAGGTAACAGAGAGAGCATAAAAGATAGGTATTGATTGAGAGGTCTTGAGCAAGTTGGGCAAAAAATGTAGAAATGTGTACATCTTGTCTGCTAGCCCATAAAATAAAGTCGGATCACTTGAGTTATAGGTAACTAGCTACAAAAGCAGTAGCATCTTCGTTTGTGTCCTGCCATTGGCTTTGAAGAGAAAGGGGAAAGACGTAAAGTAGCTTTTCAGTGGGGGTTATTAGCCATGGTTGTTTATCAGTAGGATATATGTCATACTCTCTAGGTAGTAACAGCATTTGTCAAATGAAAATATCAGGCAGTCGTTGCCTTCCAGAAGTTCTTTCAAGTTTGTTCTCTTGTTTTATCTATAGCAGTTCTATGAGGTCAGTAAGATCATTTGTATTTTCCCATTTTATTTTATTTATTTATTTATTTATTGTGGTACTGGGGATTGAACCCAGGGGCATTCTACTTCCAAGCTATACCCCCAGCCCTATTTTTTATTCTTTATTTTTGAAACAGGGTCTCACTAAGTTGTGGAGGGCCTCACTAAGTAAATGCGGCTGGCTGCTAACCTGTGATCATCCTGTCTCAGCCTCCCAAGTACTGGGATTACAAGCGTGCACCACCACACCTGGCTGTTTTTTAAATTTATTTTGTGGTACTGGGAATTGAACCTAGGAACATTCTACCTCCAAGCTACACCACAGCCCTGTTTTATTTTTTATTTGGAAACAGGGTCTTGCTAAATTGCTGAGAGCTTCACTAAGTTGTTGAGGCTGTTCTTGAACCTGTGATCCTCCTGTCTCAGCTTCCCAAGTAGTGGGATTACAGGTGTGCACCGCCGCACCCGGCTGTTCTCCCATTTTATAGATGAGAAAAACAAAAAAAGGTGTAAGGATATTAATTAATTCCAAATCATAAGCATGATAAAAAAGCTGAAGTTGGAAAATGGGTGTCTTGACTATTCTCAGTGATTTCAGTGTTATTTTGTGTGTACTTTCTATGTAAGTGTAGAACTTGGATTTCAAAACAAAACTAAGGTAGAACTAAAGAAGGCTTCATGAAGGAGATAAGTACTTTGATGATATGAGGAAGAGGGAAAGATGTGTAGGAAGGCTTGCAGATGGTCTTTGAAACAACAGAACTTTCTGTTTTGTTTTATGCCCCAAAATCATCCTTTCTCTTTAAGCAAATTAAAACCATTCTACAATATACTTAGCCATTTATTGCTGAATGTGTTACTCCCATCACCACTGTCCTGTGGGGGTGGTATTGAACAAAAGATGGTGTTTCGTGGTTTACATATTCAAGAGTGTGTATATCGTGCTCTCAGGGAATTCAGAACTGAAAGTGAGCACTGACCATGGCAAGATATTGAACAGCAGATAAAAAACAAAAGCCTTAGCTCTCCCCTGCCTTTTCCCCCTACTTTAAGCAAGTCCAAAGGTTCAGGTGCATGAGAAAATGAATTGTGTACTTATCTTTAACAGTGAACCTGAGATATATACAGAATGGTCTGATCTTAAGTAAAGCTCAGGAGCCTTTCCAAGTCCCCTTGAAGGCAAGCAGCAGTACAGTTGATTAACTAAGGGCCTTTTTGTTTTGCTTTGTTTTACAGAAACAAACCAGAAGCAGTAGAAGTAACATTCGCAGGTAAGTGTCTTTATCTCGACCTTCTTAAGAGAAGGTACAATAAAAAAAATAACATTGTAGTCGGGCATGGTGATAGCACACCTATAATCCCAGGTACTTGTGAGGCTAATAGAGGATTGCAGCTTGGAGGCCACCTCAGCAACGTAGCGAGACTCAGCAACCTAGTGACACCCTATTTCTTTTTTTTTTTTTTTCTTGTTTGGTACTGGGGATTGAACCCAGAGGCATTCTACCAACAAGTTATACTCCCAACCTGACTTTCTTATTTGGAAACACAGTCTCACTAAGTTGTAGAGGGCCTCACTAAGTTGCTGAGGCTGGCCACGAACCTGCAATCCTCCTGTCTCAGTCTCCCAAGTACTGAGATTACAAGTGTGCACCACCATGCCTGGCGTGAGACCCTATTTCAAAAACAAAAAATAAAAAGAGCTGGAGGTGTAACTGGGAGGTCGAATGCCCCTGGGTTCAATCCACAGTACTACCAAAATAAATAAGTTTGTTCCTAAAATAAGCTCTGATATCTTGGGTACTGTCTCTTGATTGTCAAGTCTTTTTGAAGTCTATATTTTATTTTTTATTTTTATTTTATTTTTATTTTTTGCAGTACTGGGGATTGAACCCAGGGGCATTCTACCTCTGGCCTACACCCCCAGCCCGCATTTTTATTCTTTATTTTTTCGAAACAGGGTCTCACTAAATAGTTGAGGCTGGCCATGAACTCGGATCCTCTGGTCTCAGCCTCCCAAGTACTGGGATTACAAGCCCCCACACCCGGCTTGAGGTCTATATTTTAGATAACTATTTCATGAATTTAATTCATTGATGACTGACTTCAGAGTTTGGTAAACTTACGTAAGATACTTACTAATGTATCTTAGAAGTTTGGGGTTCCTTTTGTTGTACAAAGTATGATCTTTTAAATTTGGGAATACTACAGTATCTTCTAGTAGCCATTACCTTAGTTTGCTTTGCACTGGAGTAGTGGAGAACCGAGCATGCTGGAGCCCTGTTCAAGTCAGCAAGATGTTGCCGCTTTCTGTTCTGCCTGAAGAATTGGGTGCTGATACAGCTTGCTTGCAGTTTGAACTCTTAACGAATTAATACAGTCATCCTCTGTAAGCTGAGTGCTTGACTAGATGATCTTGAAAGACTTCTTTAGCTCTGAAGTGCCATGTGTGGTTTGGAAGGCAGGCACTGTCCCTCTCCCTCCCTGCCTTCCTAGAAATGCCAGATCCCCCCCTTTCTCTTGCCAACTCTCTATATGATGACACTCAGCACCTAGCTCCAGAAATCACACAGACTGAATCAGTCTGCAGTGTAGTGCAGGAAGAGAGAACCCAGAATGGGGAGAGGCCTATAGATTAGAAGAGACTTAAAAGATAACCATATCCAGTGTCAAGATCTTCTTTGGAGGCCAGGCGTGGTGGCGCATGCCTGTAATCCCAGGACCTGGGAGGCTGAGATGGGAGGATCACAGGTTCAAGGACAGCCTTAGCAAGTAGTGAGACTCTCATCAACCTAGTGAGACCCGGTTTCAAAATAAAAATAAAAAAATAAGGCTGGGGATGTAGTTTGGAGGTAGAATGCCCTTGGGTTCAATGCCCAGTACCACATGCACACAAAAAAAGATACTCTTTGGATCCTAATTCAAACTAGACAACAGTGTTGCAGAATTCATAATATTTTAACAGTTGACTGGATATTTGATATTTTTTAAAAAATTAGGCATGACAGTAGTGTTGAAGTTAGGTTTTTATTTTATTTATTTATTTATTTATTTATTTTGTGGTGCTGGGGATGGAATCCAGGGGCCTTTTACCTCCGGGCTACACCCCCAGCCCTATTTTATTTGTTATTTTGAAACAGGGTCTCACTGAGTTGCTGAAACCCTCACTAAGTTGCCACAGCTGGCTTCAAACCTGTGATCCTCCTGTTTGGCCTCCCAAGTACTGGGATTACTGGTGTGTGCCACTGCTCCCAGTGTAGTTAGATTTTTAAAAGAGTCTTCTTTATCTCCCAAAGATAAGTTCTTTTAGAACCCAGCTATATTTAGAGTAAGAATAGCTTTGTAATTTTAGAAAAGACCAAAGAGATGGTCGCTGAGTAATTCTCTCCCATTGTTTCTGCTGACTTCTCACGTGGATTTAAAGTAAACATTATTTATATGCCTTCTCATCTCGATCTTCATTTTGGCCTCTACCATAGGTACTTAGTGATATTTCCTACTCCCAGGGTAAGAAATCTTATTGTTTAGCCAGGCGTGGTGGTGCATGCTTGTAATCCCAGTTCTTGGGAGGCTGAGACAGGAGGATCTCAGGTTCAAAGCCAGCCTCAGCAACTTGTGAGGCCCTCTGCAACTTCGTGAGACCTTGTTTCAAAATAACGAATAAAAAAAATAGGTCTGGGGGTGTAGCTCAGAGGTAGAATACCCTTGAGTTCAATCTCCAGTACTGCAAATAAAAAAAAAAGAAATCTTATTGTTGTTTTTACAGATTTTGATGGTGTCCTCTATCATATTTCAAATCCTAATGGAGACAAAACGAAAGTGATGGTCAGCATTTCTTTGAAATTCTACAAGGAACTTCAGGCACATGGTGCTGATGAGGTAAGTTCCACATCATTTTCCTTGGGACTCTCGTCTCTCCATACCTTTTGTTGGCAGCTTGCCACTCAGAAGGTCCATACCCAGAATCACCCCATGGGCATGAGCCACTCTGCATAGCTTGCACACCTAACTAGGGACTCTTGGCTTCATTTCCCAGAATGATGTACAGAAATAAATTTCCCAGAAAAAGTTTTAGACTGGGGAATGAACCCAAGAGTTTCTGTTTTGTTTTGTTTTGTTTTGTTTACCTCTGAGCTGCATCCCCAGCCTCTTTTTTTGTGTGTATGGGTGTGTGTGTGTAGTACTGGGGATTGAACCCAGGGGCATTCTACCTCTGAGCTACACCCCCAGCCCTATTTTATTTTAATTTTAATTTTTGGTACTGGGGGGTGGAACCCAGGGGCCTTCTATCTCTGGGCTATACCCGCAGCCCTATTTTATTTTTTATTTGGAAACAGGGTCTTGCTAAGTTGCCAACAGCCTCACTAAGTTGCTGAGGCTGACTTCGAACCTGTGATCCTCCTGTCTCAGCCTCCCAAGTACTAGGATTACAGGTGTTCGCCACCATGCCTGGCTTATTTTTATTTTGAAACAGGTTCCCTGAACCTATGATCCTCCTGGCTCAGTCTCCTAAGTACTAAGATTACAGGCATGTGCCACCACGCCCAGCTTCCCAGCCTCTTTTTCTAATTTTACTGTGAGGCAAGGTTTCAATAAATTTCTCAGGCTGACCTCTAACTTTCTATCCTCCTGCCTCAGCCTCCCTAGTAGCTGGGATTACAAGTGTATACCACCATGCCCAGCTCGTTTGCTTGCTTTTTATCTTGGAGAAATAAAAGTCTTCTCTTTTTTTGTGCAGTACTGGGAATTGAACCCAGGGGCGTTCTACACCCCTAGTCCTATTTTTTATTCTTTATTTTTGAAACAGGGTCTCACTAAGATGCAGAGGGCCTCACTAAGTAGCTGAGGCTGGCCGTAAACTTGCGATCCTCCTATCTCAGCCTCCCAAGTACTGGGATTATAAGCATGCACCACCACACCTGGCTAAAAGTGTTCTTTAACCAAAGTTTAATAATTTTATTAGTATCTTGAAGGGATTTGCCTTTTTTCAAGTTATGTAGGACATGTGAACTTTATAAAACAGCAAAAACAAAATATCTTAGTTCTCCAAAAGAGAGCAAAGTATACTTGGTTGACCAGTTTAAAAAAAAAAGCTATCAGAGCCAGGCATGGTGGCAGATGCTTTTAATTGCAGGTCTGCAGCCAGCCTCAGTAACTTAGTAATGTTCTTTGCAACTTAGACCCTGTTTCATAATAAAAAATAGGGCTGGGGGTAGAGCTCAGAGGTAGAATGACCCTAGGTTCAATCCCCAGGACCACACACACACACAAAATAATAATATTGGGAAAACAAGACAGGTTCTATTCTGACTTTATAACATTATCAAGGCAGGTATATAAGTTATGTTTTGTTTACATTTTATAATTTTTGCTTCTCATCCTGGAAGTTTAGGCACAAATAATTGCCCTTTAAGTTTTTTCTTTTTTAATTTTCTTTAGAGCTAGCCTCTTTAACTATCTCTAGTTCCTTATAACTATCTTAGGGGAAATAAAAAGAGATGGCCAGACCTTAGGAAACTCTTGGTGGCCATGCCTTGTGCATTGGCTTCTTTTGTAGCTAAAGTAGCAGGTTTGGTTCCTGTTGAACTGTAGTTGCTCTGGGGAGAGCCATTTATGGAAGAAAGAAAATGCTGTTACACCAGAGAGCACACATTGTGGTTGGGTCTCAAAGCAGGAAGTATGACTCAGTTCCTGAATCAGTTTTCAAATATCTTGGTTTTAACAAACGAGGCTTCCCTTAACGTTGAATGAAGATACAGCTATTTCTGTTTTCTTTCTGAAAAGGGTAGTAGATTTGAATAACTTTAAAAATTAAATAATAAGAGGCTGTTTGTAAAGGAATATAATCAAAAGCTTGATAAATTTTTTATATAAAAACTAAAATTCATCTTCAACAGAATCCCAAGAGCCATGGGTAATCACTTCCCTTAGTTATTCCAGTGCAGTTGATTTGCCCCATAAGTTCAAGGAAAGAAGGAACATTTAGAGAATTTGAATTCAGGGCACTTTTAACACACACACACACAGTTTCAGGAGGAAGATCTAGTCCTTTTATAAAGCTTGTGAAAGATTAGTATATAGTGGTTAGCTCTTCTCACCAGATAAGAGCTCAAGGAAACAAGGGTTGTGAAGGCTGCCCTGCTTTAGCTTAGCTCTAAGGTGACTGCCTGAAAATAAGTGTGAAGCATTTGAACAGACAGCTAAAAGTTGTGTAATCATTCTCCCTAGACAGTCCCCTCTTTAAAGATCTAAGTGCAATAATAATCCTGGAAGGGAAATTATTGAACTAGGTTTCTCACATCTCCTTTCCATTCTGTGCTTTGCTTGCAATAGAACTCCAGAACACATTGCTATTCTTATAGCTACCAGAAGGGTCAAAGTGCCAACCTCGCCCACTCTAGTGGGTGGAGTAAGCAACAGCTTGTTAGAGCAGAGCGGAGTGCACAGTAAATGGCTCCCTGGGTTGGTTAAACAGTGACCAGCCTGCTGATAACCACAGGAAGCTTGTTACTTTGTCACAGGCCCTTTTTAAAGGGCTGTTTTAAAAGCAGACTGTCTCTCCTGCCAAGGTGGCAGGTCTAGTGGTGAGGAATGATTGGTTGCCCCCACATATCTCCTGTCAGGTTGGGGGGGAGTGGAAAACAATTTTAAAACTGATTCATAGTTAAAAATGCAAGTGAAATAATAAGGAAATGTTGGCTGGTTATGCCACGGAATTGAATAGTGTATAAATTTGGCTCTAAGTGACACATAGATCTCAGAATATTAACTTAGTAAGCTTGAAATTAAACTAAAGTGAAGGGGCTGTGGTTTCTCCCATATCTGATTTCCCCTTCCTCCAAGTTCCAAAAGTACATGCAGTACAGAAATATAACTCAGGTAGCATGCTGGTTAAAATTCTGGTGGGTATGTATGTTACCTCTTTCCCTCAAACTCTTTAGGAGAAGTGTTATATGGGATGCTTGAAGGTCAACTCTCTATGTCACCCACAAACCCTGACCTTGAATCCCTCCCTTCAGTTCCTCTTCTGTGAAAGATCCCTTGTCCCTGTGATACCAACTAGGAACGAAAGGTGACTTTCCTTACCTCTGCCTTTGTTTAAAGTGTGATCATGGAGTCATACTTTGAGGTCCATGCAGTCACCCACGATTTGCAGATCAGGAATTTCTTTCAGCTATAGGAAGATGATTGAATAAATATCTGGAATATTAGGAAATTATTGTTCTGTGGACTATTTGTAGGCCATTACTTAGGGTGTTTCCGAAGAATTTTGAAGAATGGGTGCAGGTTAGGGGTATAGCTCATGCAGAAGGCCCTGGGTTCAGTCCCCAGCACCACCAAAAAAAAGAGAAAGAGTTGTAAGGAAAGCACCTCACCTTTGATAATTTTTCAAATAACATTAGATATATGGTTTATTCCTGGGTTTTGTGGTTTTTTTAATACTATTTAGAGAGTATTTGGGAACATAAGTTGAGAAGAAAAACCTTGATATCCCTGGGGATGGTTATTGAATGTCCCTATATGCAGGTGTCATTCTGGTGCTGAGAACACAGCAGTGAATAAGATAGGGCCTGCTTGCAGGGAGCTGGCCTCTAGCACTACCTGTGTTCACAGTGCTTTTCTCTGGCTACTAAAATTCTGTGTGTGTGTTTAGGGGTGCTGGGGATTGAATCCAGGGGTATTACCTCTGAGCTACACCACCAGCCCCATTTTATTTTTTATTTGGAAATAGGGTCTTGCTAAGTTGCTAAGAGCCTCACTAAGTTGCTGAGGTTGTCCTTGAACCTGCAATCCTCCTGTCTTAGCCTCCCAAGTACTGGGATTACAGGCATGTGCCACCACACCTGGCCTAAAATTCTTTTATACATTTTAATTATTTTGCGGAATTGGGGATTGAATCCAGGGGCGTTCTATCTCTGAGCTGCACCCCCAGTCCTATTTTGTATTTTTTATTTTGAAACAGAGTCTCACTAAGTTGCGGGGGGCTTCACTAAGTAGCTGAGGCTGGCTGCGAACCTTCAATCCTCTTGTCTCAGCCTCCCAAGTACTAGGATTACAAGCATGTGCCATCATGCCCGGTTAAAAATTCTTTTAAACAAGCATGTATAACTTTTATTAAGACAAAAGCTTGTGCCTGACTGTCTGTCTTTCTATCTGTCTATACTGGGGATTGAACCCAGGGGCATCCTACCTCTCTGCGCTTTACCCCCAGCCCATTTTATTTTTTTTATTTTGAAACAGAGACTCACTAAGTTGTTGAGGGCCTCACTAGTTGCTGAGATTGGCCTGGAACCTGCGATCCTCTTGTGTCAGCCTCCCAAGTACTGGGATTATAGGCATATGCCACCATTACCAGCTTGCTTCTATGTGTGTGTGACACGGGCTCGCCAGGTTACTGAGAGCCTTGCTAAGTTGCTGAGGCTGGCTTCAAACCTGCCATCCTCCTGTCTCAGCCTCCCAAGTACTGGGATTGCAGGCATGCTCCACCATACCTGGCCCGGCTTCATTTTTAATTTGGTAAATTGGCAGCTGGCATGATAGCACACACCTGTAATCCCAGTACTTGGAAGGCTGAGAAAGGAGAATTGCAAATTTGAGGCCAGTGTGTGGTAACTTAGTGAGATCTGTTTTCAAAATAAAATAGGACTGGGGATCTAGCTCAGTGGTAGAGCGCCACGGGTTCATTCCCCAGTACCACAACATTATAATAATTTGGTAAATTGGCATAAATTAGATACTCTTTAGTATCCAAGAAAATATTAAAGGATTAGTTCTGATTAGAGAGTATTAGAAATTGATTGGATACCTAGAAACAAAACTGTAGCCTGTGATACTATTAAGTTTTAATATATTGTCCTCAGGGTTGTTTTGTTTTGGTACTGGGGATTGAACCCAGGAGCGTGCTACCTCTGAGCTACACCCCCAGCCCTATTTTTATTCATTTATTTATTTTTGTGGTACTGGGGATTGAACCCAGGGGCATTCTACCTCCGAGCTACACCCCTAGCCCTGTTTTTTATTCTTTATTTTGAAACAGGGTCTCACTAAGTAGCTGAGGCTGGCCGCGAACCCCGGATCCTCTGGTCTCAGCCTCCCAAGTACTGGGATTACAGGCATGCACCACCACGCCCAGGTTGGCCTCAGTTTTACCTTCTATGGAATATTGATGATACCTTCCCTCCCTCATTACAAGTTTTTAAAGAGGGTTAGTAAATAACCCATGCCCGTGTTTGACTCTTAAAACATATTGACTGCTAAGCACCAAAAAGCTTACTAGTTACTTTTTTTTTTTTTTTTTGACGGTACCGGGGATTGAACCCCAGCCCTATTTTTATTCATTTATTTATTTTTGTGGTACTGGGGATTCAACCCAGGGGCATTCTACCTCTGGGCTATACCCCCCAGCCCTATTTTTTTTAATTCTTTATTTTGAAATAGGGTCTCACTAAGTTGAAGTTTGCTAATTAAACCATGTCCATTGAGGAGCAGATTCTACCAAGTGAAGCAGTCATACTACTGGCAGAGAAAAAAATAGAAAGGTGCAAAGGGGGCTTTCGTTCTGTCATCTGCTTCAGAAAGATGGAAAGTAGCTAGCAGTAAGTATTGGTTTGGGGAAAAAAAACAGGTAGAGTGTCCAACTTTTATGGAGTTGGCCAATATTAATAACCAACTGAGATTCCATTATCCATTGTCCTTTGCCTAGAAGCTGGTTATGAACTAAGGAATTTTAAGGCATATAAAATTAGGCTTACCTAGTAATCAGTTCCTAACATCCCATTTTTATCTATTTATTCACCTCCATGAGTGGCTTAGCCTATGTTTAGTTGACAACTAACAATATATTCTCTCATTTGCAATTGTCTACCATCTGATCTGTCAAAAATAAAAGATCATGAGTGTAATGTGAGATCTGAAGGAGAAAGAAAACATCCGACTGTGGTCAGTCTTTGAAAGATAGCACTTAAACTAACATTTTGGATTCTAATTGAGTTTTAGAAGTGACCTGTTAGTGACTTAGATCATCCATCTATCCATCCATCCATCCATCTCCCCCCCCCCATCATTTTCAACCTGTCAAATGAAAGTTAAGAAGAATGCTGGCTAGGAAGAGCTTGGCAAATACTTTGGGGTGTGGTGTTGTATACCTGTAATCCCAGTACTTGGGAGATTGATAGGAGGATCACAGGTTCGAGGACAGCCTCAGCAACTTAGCAAGACTCTGAGCAACCTAGTGAAACCCTGTTTCAAAAACAAAAAAATAAAGCCAGGCGTGGTGGCGCACGCTTGTAATCCTAGTGCTTGGGAGGCGGAGACCAGAGGATCCGGGTTCGCAGCCAGCCTCAGCTACTTAGTGAGGCCCTCTGCAACTTCGTGAGACCCGGTTTCAAAATAAAGTATAAAAAATAGGGCCGGGGGTGTAGCTCGGAGGTGGAACACCCTGGGTTCCATCCCCAGTACCGCAAAAAAAAAAAACCCAAAAAAATAAAATCAGGCTGGGGGTGTAGCTCGGAGGTAGAATGCCCCTGGGTTCAGTCCAAAAAAAAAAACAAGAAGGAAGAAAAGAAATAATTATTATTAGAGAATTTGGATTAACTTTTCTGTTGTTTTTATTTTCTAGTTATTAAAGAGAGTGTACGGGAGTTTCTTGGTAAATCCAGAATCAGGTATGTAATAATGTGAGCAACTATGGAAAGAGACATGTTCCATTTGTATTATGCTTTTTCTAGCCAAAGGATTTCATTTAAATATTCATTTTACAGATCTTTCTGCAGGAGCCCAGTTCCCAATCCTACTCACTCCATAAAAATAGCCTTTAAGGGGCATTGCTTTGGCCAGTGTGGGACACAGTGGGGTATGAACTCATGTGTCATTAACATTTACTTGATGGGGCCAGAAATGATTCTTCCTTAATCTTTCAGCTAGAGGGCCACCTTTCTTGACACTGATTTCCACCCACAGCCCCTTAGTAACACCTTTTTCTGTATACTGTATATTTGGAGAAGAAAGGGGAATATTCACCAACATTATTTTCATCTTTTCAAGTAACAAAAAGGTCAGCACCCTCTTTAATCCATTCTTCTAATAGATGACCTCTGTGTTTCTGGCCAAAGAAATTGGAAGGCACCATGCCATCCTTGAGTAGCATCGCTGTGTTATACTGCTTTAAAGGAGACTTAAAGTGGGAAGACTGAGCAGAATTTTCACCCCAATGATGACATCTGGGACATTTCTTCTCCAAATATATAGTGTGCAAAAAAAGTGTTACTAGGGGCTTTGGGTGGGGATCAGTGTTTGCTTGGTCTTCTCAAAGGCATTTTAATCACCACTATCAACCAAGGTGGCCCTCTAGCTAAAAGATTAAAGAAGAATCATTTCTGGCCCCACCAAGTACATGTTAATGACATCTCAACGTCTGGGACATTTAACAGGGTCCCAGTGTAAAAACCAAGTAGTAAGACCATTAGAACAGGATATTTGTTACTCAGATATTGTTACTTTGGTACCTTGATTAGCAAACTGTTCTGAGAAGGAAGGTGTCTCTGTATTTGTACGCCTATTACCAGCAGTTACTTCAGCTAGCTTTCTCGCCCCACTCTTTAAATTTGACATATTCATAGCATGATACTGCCTCATCACCTTATTAGAATTCTTTCACATCTCCTGTATTTCTTTCTGCTTCTGAAAACAAAATATCTAATAAAGGTGCCTTTGGAATACAGTTCGTTACTATGAGTATTTATGAATGGAAGCTTTTGTTTTTTGGAGGTGCTGGGGATGGAACCCAGGGCCTCAAGCGCTCTGTCACTGAATTACATCCCCAGCCCCTGGATGGAAACTTCGACAGGAATCTGTAAAGAATACTGAAATATATATTAATCCTCAAATTGATGAGACAGATGTATCACACAAATAACATTCTAGGCTTTAAGAGGAATCAAGGAAGCTGGGTGTGGTGGTGCACACCTGTAATCTGGTACTTGGGTGGCTGAGACAGGAGGATTGCAGGTTTGAGGCTAGCCTCAGCAACTTAGCAAGACCCTGTTTCAAAATAAAAAGGATTGGGGTGGTAGCTCAGAGGTAAAATGCTCTTGGGTTCAATCCCTACTGTTTAAAAAAAAAAAAGGAATCAAGGAATATTGCAGACCCTGAGTTCATACCAGTGTAAAGTATAAATGTGTGAAGGTAGCATCTCTTATCCCCTTTGTTTATAGGGTCACCCATTCTCAGTATGTTCGATTTATGTCTGAAGTTTTAATTAAGGTTGGACTTTAGCTACAGTTTTGTTGTTGTTTGTTTTTTCTTTCTTTTTTTTTTTTTTGTGGTACTGGAGATTGAGCCCAGGGCCATCCTACCTCCAAGCTACACATTCAGCCCTATTTTATTTTATTTTATTTATTTATTTATTTATTTATTTATTTATTTATTTATTTATGGTACTGGGGATTAAACCCGGGGGCATTCTACCTCCGAGCTATACCCCTAGCCCTATTGTTTATTCTTTATTTTGAAACAGGGTCTCACAAGTTGTGGAGGGCCTCACTCAGTAGCTGAGGCAGGCCGTGAACCGGGATTCTGGGATTACAAGCATGCACCACCATGCCCAGCTCTATTTTACTTTTTATTTCAAAACAGGCTTTCACCAAATTGCTGAGGGCTTCGCCAAGTTGCTGAGGCTGGCCTTGAACCTGCAATCCTGTCTCAGCCACCCAAGTGCCGGATTACAGGCATGCACCACCACACTTGGATGCTACAGTTTTATTTTATTTGGCTTCTTATACCCAGCAAACTTTCATCCTAAATAATTTTCTTTTTTGGGGGGAGGAGTACTGGAGATTGCACTCAGGGGCATTCTAACTCTGAGCTACATCCCCAGCTCTTTTTTTTTTTTCTTTTGCGAAACGGGGGGTAGAACACAGGGGAATTCTACCTCCGAGCTACACCCTCAGCCCTATTTTTTATTCTTTTATTTTGAGACAGGGTCTTACTAAGTTGCAGAGGGACTCACTAAGTAGCTGAGGCTGGCCACAAACCTGCAATCCTTCTGTCTGAGCCTCCCAAGTACTGGGATTACAAGCATGCACCACTGCTTATTATTTATTTATTATTTTGTATTTTTTGTGGTACTGGGAATTGAACTCAGGGGCTTCCTACCTCTGAGCTATATCCCCAGCACTATTTTTATTTATTTATTTATTCATTCATTTATTTGTTGTATTGGAGATTGAATCCAGAGGCATTCTACCTCCGAGCTATACCCCAGCCCTATTTCACTTTTATTTTATTTATTTATTTATTTATTTATTGTGGTACTGGGGATTGAACCCAGGGGCATTCTACCTCCAAGCTATACCCACAGCCCTATTTTTATTCTTTATTTTTTTTCAAATTTCATATATTTTATTTATTTTTTATTACATTTATTGGTGCATTGTAGTTATACATTTTGATAAGTGTCAGGGTATCAGAAGCACGCATGCACACATTGCTCATTTAGCCCTCCCTCAAATCCCACCCTATTCCCTCCCCCTTATTCTTTATTTTGAAACAGGGTCTCACTAAGTTGCGGAGGGCCTTACTAAGTAGCTGAGGCTGGCCGTGAACCCGGATCCTCGGTCTCAGCCTCCCAAGTACTGGGATTACAAGCATGTGCCACCATGCCCAGCTTCACTTTTATTTTGAAACAGGGTCTCACTAGGTTGATGAAGGTCTCACTATTTGTTGAGGCTATCCTCAAACCTGCAATCCTCCTGTCGCAGCCTCCCAAGTACTGAGATTACAAGCGTGTGCCCCCACGCCAAGCTTCCATTTTATTTTTATTTTATTTTATTTTTTGTGGTACCGGGGATTGAACCCAAGGGCATTTTTACCTCCAGGATACACCCCCAGCCCTATTTTTTCCTTCCTTTCTTTTCCTTTCCCTTCCCCCCTCCCCCCCCCCTCTCTCTCTTTCTTTCTTTCTTTCTTTCTTTCTCTATTTTTTTGTTTTGTTTTGTTTTTTGTGGTACTGGGGATTGAACCCAGAGGCATTCTACCTCTTGAGTTCCACCCCCAGCCCAATTTTTTATTTATTATGAAACAGGGTCTCATTAAGTTGCGGAGGGCCTCACGAAGTAGTTGAGGCTGGCCACAAACCTGTTAGATCCTCCTGTCTCAGTCTCCCAAGTACTAGGATTACAAGTGTGTGCCACCATGCCCAGCAGACCCTGTTTTAAAAACAAAAAATTTAAAAGGCAGGGGGTATAGCTCAGAGGTAGAATGCCTCTGTGTTCAATCCCCAGTACCACAATAAAAGGAGTTGTAAAAGATGGACCTGGTGGCACATCATTTAATCCCAGTACTTCAGAGGCTGAGACAAGATGATTGCAGGTTTGAATCCAGCCTCAGCAACTTAGTCTGTTTCAAAATAAAAAATAAAAATAGGGCTGGGGGTGTAGCTTAGAGGTAGAATACCCCTGGCTTCAATCTCCAGTACAAAACAAAGTGCTAAATGTTACCTAGACTGAAGGTTAGATACCCCATGCTCTTGAATGGGTAAATCAGCAAAAGGCATAAATCTTAGAAACGTTTTTGGGAAGCTGGGCGTGGTGGCGCACGCTTGTAATCCCAGTACTTGGGAGGCTGAGACTGGAGGATCCGGGTTTGCAGCCAGCCTCAGCTACTTAGTGAGGCCTCCACAACTTAGTGAGACCCTGTTTCAAAATAAAGAATAAAAAATGGGGCTGGGGGTGTAGCTCAGAGGTAGAATGCCCCTAGGTTCAATCCCTGGTACCGCAAAAAAAAAAAAAAAAGAAATGTTTTTGGGGAAAAAAATAGAACATAGGTCTAAGATATTCTAAGGTTTGAGATTTAAACAGTCCTGGTAAAATTATTCTCATCAGTTGCGTAGAGTGTGAAATGACCCCCAGTGGTGTACACATATTCTTGCAAAAACATCTAGTCTTTTGGGCACTTATTAATCACTTGATTATATAAGTGTTCCTAGCTCTGTTTCTTGGAATTCCATAGTTGACATGCCATAGAGAGGCATAGTGACGCTTGGATTTTACTCCTTAGTCTATGTTCTAGGCACTTTAAATATCGTATATGCCTTTAGTGCTCACAACAGTCTCCCACATTTACCTATACCTTTTTTTCTTTTTTGGTACTGAGGATTGAACCCAGGGGCATTCTGCTTCCGAGCTACACTCCCAGCTCTATTTTTAAAAATTTATTTATTTATTTATCGGTGGTACTGGGGATGGAACTCAGGGGCATACTACCTCTGAGCTACACTCCCAGCCCTATTTTATTTTTATTTTGAAAAAGGGTCTAAGTTGCAGAGAGCCTCATTAAGTCGCGGCTGGCCACGAAGCTGCAATCCTCCTGTCTCAGCTCCCAAGTACTGGGATTACAAACGTGAGCCACCATGCCCGGCTTTTATTTTTCATTTTGAAGCAGAGCCTCACTAGGTTGCTGAGCGTCTCACTTAGTTACTGAGACTGGCTTCGAACCGGTGATCCTCCTGTCCCAGCCTCCCAATTACTGGGATTATAGGAGTGCACCACCACACCTGGCTTACCTATACCTGTTTTTTTTAACAGATGAGGGAATTATAGGGAATTGTAGAGGTTAGGCAATTTCCCAAGGTCACAACGTTGTAAGGCCAGGATTTGGACCCAGTTTTGTTTAACTCAAAATAGAGTGGCCTACAACCATATGTCCTGTTGTATTCAGCAAGTGACCTCTTCTTTGAACATCTTTTTTCCTCTGTAAAATGAGGATATCCTTGTCTGGCTTGCCTTCTTCAAAGAGTTGTTATGGAGGTCAAATGCAGTAAAATGTTAAACACTTTGTAGATTTTACAGTGTATACAGATGAAAGCTATTTGGGCAGGTAAATATATGAGCAGACACTTAGGTGTTCTTCCCTGCCTCCTCTCAGCTACCCATCTGCTGGCCATGTTGGCACATTAAACCATCAGAGAAACTATGCGACTCATAGGTTGATGTCATATATAGCCTCCTTTCACAACTGTCTCTGGAACGCTAAATTTCTAATCAAAGTTCCCAGATGATGACTTTTCTGATTCTGTGTTTGTAGTTAATCATCTTTGATATTGATCCAAATTTTTGCTTAGCATTTATTTATTAGCTATAAATGCTTACAGGGACTTTTGAATTAAGATTTTATTTTGCCTTATTTTGTTCTGTGAGGTAAATGGAAATGGATAACATCGGACCTGGGATGAAAACTACAGACACTGAAACAAAGTCAAATGTCATCAGAAAGGCTTTTTTTTTTTTTTTTTTTTTTTTGGTGCTCAGTTATGAAGCCAGGGGCATTCTACGTCCAAGCTATACCCTCAGCCCTTTTTATTTTTTATTTTGAAACAGGGTTTCACTAAGTTGCTGAGACTGACCTTGAACCTGAGATCCTCCTGTCTCATCCTCCCAAGTACTGGGATTACAGACATGGGCCACCATGCGTAGCTCTAGAGGCAATTTTTAAAAAACTACTCAGGCCTGGTGCAATGGAGCATGCTTGTAATCCCAGTACTTGGGAGGCTGACACAGGATGATCACAGGTTCAAGGCCAGCCTTAGTGATTTAGTGGGATCCTCAGCAACTTAGTGAGATCCTGTTTCTAAATAAAGAATAAAAAGGTCTGGGGGTGTAGCTTGGAAATAGAATGCTTCTGGGCTCAATCTCTAGTACAAAAAGGAAAAATAAAATGCTTCTGGTCTTTGTTTACTTGGGAGAGATTTGTTTTGTTTGGTTTTTAATGTAACTGCTGGATGTTATTTTCCCTCTCTAGGATACAATGTCTCTTTGCTGTATGACCTTGAAAATCTTCCTGCATCCAAGGATTCCATTGTGCATCAGGCTGGCATGTTGAAGCGAAATTGTTTTGCCTCTGTCTTTGAGAAATACTTCCAATTCCAAGAAGAGGGCAAGGAAGGAGAGAACAGGGCAGTCATCCATTATAGGGATGATGAGACCATGTGAGTATAGAATTTGGTCTTATAGCCTGCATGTGGCTCTCACGCCTAGATAGCACTTACTGAAAGAAGTACAGTGTGGTTAAACCTTAAACTGTTGTGTGGCTCCCTCTGAAATTTTTTTCTCATAACATTTCTTACTCCATGATGTAGATCATGGGGAAAAAACTGACTACTTTCCATAGTCTCCATATATTTAGAGTTGACAAAAGATGAAAAGAAAATCCATGCTTTCCTTTAAGCCACCACTATTTTGAATCTTTTTAAGAGAATAGCCCAGAGCCGGGTGTGGTGGCACACGCTTGTAATCCCAGTACTTGGGTGGCTGAGACAGGAGGATCGCAGTTTTGAGACCAGCCTCAGCAACTTAGGCCTTCTGTAACTTAGTGAGACCTTGTTTCAAAATAAAAGAATAAAATAGAGCTGGGGGTATAGCTCAGAGGTAGAGTATCTCTGTGTTCAATCCCCAGCACCAAAAAAAAGAGAGAGAGAGAGAGAGAATAGCCAAGATAATTAGGCAGCAGAAGCTGACCACAGGTTCTTTGTTTTTGTGAATCTTAAATTATCTCCACACAGCCAGGCACACCTGTAATCCCAATACTTGGGAGGCTGAGACAGGAGGATCACAGGTTCAAGGACAACCTCAGCAAGTAGTGAGACTGTCATCAACCTAGCAAGACCCTGTTTCAAAATAACAATAAAATAGGGCTGGGGGGTGTAGCTCAGAGGTAGAATGCCCCTGTGTTCAATCCCCACTACCAAAAAAAAATTCCACACTTCAAATCTCATAGTATGAGTGGTGTTCTGAGAATCACTAACTCTAGAGTCCATGTCATACCTAATATACAAATTAATAAAACCTACTTTTGGTAATTTATACTCCTGTCTCTTGAGAATGCATTTATTACACTGACTTTGTTGGACACAAATACTAGTCTCTTGGCATGCCTTTGTTTTATGGGTTCAAAGACTTATGACCGGAAGACTTCCTGTTCACTCGTAGATGGGGTTATTGACAAAACCTGTTCTGATTCTGTCCTTACTTTCCTGGGTTTTATTTCCTTCAGGTATGTTGAATCTAAAAAGGACAGAGTCACAGTAGTCTTCAGTACAGTGTTTAAGGATGATGACGACGTGGTCATTGGAAAGGTGTTCATGCAGGTATGGAGCAGACATCTTTGGGGAAAACCATGACATGGTGATTTATATCTTTGCACCAAAACACCATAAGCATAGAAAGAGAACTAGCATTTCTGTTGATGTTGAAATTTAATAAACAACCCATACCCAACTCATTGAATGTTATATTTTTTTTTAGTGCTAGTTCTGGCCTTTTGCAGGACAGAATTAAGAGGGTGAATTGGGTATTAAATATACTAACCATGACTGAATATTAGGTATCCTTCCTACCATGGGGTCTTAGATCTAAGCCCTGGTCACATTTTCTACCCTCTTGTGTTTCCTCAGATTTCTAGCAAGGTCTGCTTTTGGCTTATTTTAGTCCTAAGGTTTTTCAGAATGCTTTATAGCAAATTCTTAAGTAGAAGATACCCTATACGTAGATAGAGTTGTTGACCTGGCAGGGACAGGTTCACAAAGCTTGAGTTGAATGAGTCATTGTAGAGTGCCTTCCTGAGAAGATGCTCATCGTCTAAGAAGAGCACTGGGGTTTAGGAAGACATGATGTGATTGGAGTTTTGGTGCAGTTGGACTCAGGTCAAAAATGCTGTGGCATCTTGTCTTCTAGTCGGTTCCTGGCTTTAGTAAACGAGAGCTCATTGTCCAGGTGTCCAGGCTGGTTTCTTCTGAGGTAGCTCGGCATTCAAAATCTAGTAGTGTGGTTAACTTTTTTTTTTAACTTCAGTACATTCATTCTGTTCCTTGGCAGGAAGAGATTTTAAAAATCTGAAATAGAATTTTTTTGCCAAATAGAGTTGAAAGACAGCTGTGCCTAACATAGTAATGATATATATATGTAGCCTTCTAAGTGGCTACAGAAATTTTCAAAACTGATGTCCTTAATTTGATCCATCTCTAGTGGCTTTTTGTGTTTTGGCTAATTAATCAGAAACTCTAGTTTGGGAGTCCCTAAGCAGAAAAGTTGGAATATTGATGTTTCAGCCTTCAATAGTACAGAACTTTATGAAAATATATATATACATACATATATACATATCTCTTGGTCCTAAAAGTAAGCCTATAGACAGGCATTTCATGTATTTTTATGCAAAATTGACAGGAGAATTAAATGCAGTAGCTCAGAAATTGGGCTGTATCCAGACTGAGGAACTAATTTTAAAAGCTATGAAGTATATATTTAGATTTGGCTGGGTTTTTACCAATCTTGTTCCATTTTATTCTGGGAAATATCTTAACTTATTTTTATACTTTAAACAGACTTTATCTTGGAGAGTTTACTGGAGATTTGTTCCTGAGGAAAAATTTTTGTATTTTTTTTGCATGTGAATTTAAACTCCTCCTTCAAAGTACGAGTGGTAGAGCACTTACTTAAAAGGGGACACAAAGCCTCTTCTGCAGTTTTCCACTGCCAGTGTTTCTAGTTAGTGACTGTCTTGGTGCTGTGCGAGCCAGATGGTGTCTAGGAATGTAGAAAGGTTGGGTTCACCCTTTCCAAATTCAGAGACTGGGGTAGTAGGATCACAGGCATGTATCACCACGCCAGGCCTCAAATGTCTCTTTATGTCCCTTACTCATTTTTCTATTGAGTCTATTGATCTTCTCAGTTTTGTGTGTGTGTGTGTGTGTGTGTGTGTGTGTGTGGTACTGGGGATTGAACCCAGGGGCATTCTACCTCTGAGCTAACCCCCCCCAGCCCTATTTTATTTTTTATTTTGAAACAGGGTCTCACTACGTTACAGAGGGCCTCACTAAGTTCCCGAGGTTGGCCGTGAACCTGTGATTTTCCTGTCTCAGTCTCCCAAGTCTCCCAAGTACTGGGATTACAGGTGTGTGCCACCAAGATTGACTTTTTTTTGCTGCATTGGAGGTCAAACCCAGGGTTTCACACATGCTAGGCAAGTGCTTTACCAGAGTTTACCAGTGAGCTACAACTCCAGCTTTCAATTTCTTTATATACTAGGGAGATTAACCTTTCATCTGTGGGAAGAGTTGTAATTTTTTTCCCGATACTGGGGATCAAACCTAGGGCTTCATGCCTGCTAGGGAGCACTCTACCACTGAGCTACATCCCCAGTCTGAATTGTGATTATTTTTTCAATTTGTCAAACTTTTCTGGGGTTTTGTCTCCATGTAGAAGTTCATCTGTATGTAATCAAACTGATTAATTTTCTCTTTTATGGCTTCTAGAGTTTGAGTCATAGAAAGCCCTCTGTACTCCCAAGTTTAGAAAGAATTTACCTGTTATTTTTATAGCTTTATTTTTTTTTTTCTGGTATTGGGGATTGAACCCAGGGCATTCTACCTCCGAGCTACACCCCCAGCCCAATTTTTTTATTCTTTATTTTGAAACAGGGTCTCACTAAGTTGCGGATGGCCTCACTATAAAGTTAGCCACCACACCTGGCTAGCTTTATATTATATATAAAAATATTTTATCTGTTGGGAGCTTCTCCTGGTATATGGTATCAAAGATGAGTCCATCTTTTTTTTCTACACAGCTACCCAGTGATTCCAATAGCAGTTACTTAAAAGCCTATCCTCAAGCTGGGCGTGGTGGCACATGCTTATAATCCCAGTACTTGGGAGGCTGAGACAGGAGGATCACATGTTCGATGGCAGCCTCAGCAACTTAGTGAGACCCTGTTTCAAAATGAAAGAATAAAATAGGGCTGGGGGTATAGCTCAAGAGGTAGAATGCCCCTGGGTTCTATCCCTAGTAACACACACACACACACACACACACACACACACACACCACACACACACATGCATCTATCCTCATTTAAGATACTGGCTTTAAATTGGGCATGGTAGATCACACCTGTAATCCTAGTACTTGGGAGGCTAAGACAGGATCATGGGTTTGAGGACAACCTCACCAATGTAATGAGACTCTTAGCAACCAAGTGAGACCCTATTTCAAAACAAAACATAAAAAGGGTTGAGGATGTAGCTTGGAGGTAGAATGTCCCTGAGTTCAATCTCCAGTACCAGAAAAAAAAAAAAAGATGCTAGCTTTATACATTTATCAGATACTAAATCCTTGTATCTATTTGGAATTGCTCTAAACTTCCTATGATGAATTACATTTTGATGGAAGAAATAGTATCATTATGTTCAGAATACATCCTAGCTAGAGAGAGAAAAAAGAGACACTTTGGTTGGTTTACCTGTAACAAAAACACTAATGAAGATGGGTGGATTGATTGGTTTGTTGTTTTTAAGTATAGTTGAAGAGTGAGAACTCAGAAGAAGCAAAGACAGAATTATCTAAAGGATAATATCCCAAACCAGAGGTATATTATTGAACAAGTCTTTTTGTGCGGAGGGGGGGGCAGGTACTAGGGATTGAACCCAGGGGCATTCTATCTCTGAGCTACACCCCCAGCCCTATTTCATATTCTTGTTTGAAACAGGGTCTCACTAAGTTGCTGAGGCTGGCTCCAAACCTGTTTCAGCCTCCCAAATATTTTTAAAAGAAGGGCAATTTCAGAAGCTTCGCTTTAGGAATTTCCATTCGGTATTATCTTGACTCCTTCCCTGCCTCCCCAAACATTTTTCCTCTGGAGAACAAAACATGTTCAGAAGGAAGCTGACCTGACACAGCCCATGGTCATTTCTCTTCCATGAGCCACAAGAAACCAGGCAGGACTAACTCGGAGACGGCTTATGAAACAGGCCTGATCCCAGGCTGGTCAGTAGGACTCCCACACATTATCTTCCCTTTGCTGAGGGCTGCTAAACAATTTATGTTCTTCATATCTGCACATGGAAACATCATCTCTGCTCCTTCTTTTATGGTACAATGATCCTGTATCAACTGGGCAGAAGTGCTTTTTTACCTCAGCAGGCCTGTGCTAGACAGCCTGTTTGAACAGAGGAATAGAAACAAAGAAGAATAAAGCAGGAGCTTTGGCTTGAGGAACTCAAGCTGGTAGGAATGAATAGTAAAGTATCATAGTAGTTTTTGTATAAAAGAGATGGCAGCTCCAAGAGAACAGCCAACCGTCCCTGGCTGTCAGGTGGCATTGTAGAAGAGGTAATACCTGCGCAGCCACAGTAGAACATTGCAGATCAGATGGCTGTGTGACTGTTTTCAGTGTCCTTGAATCCTTCGAGACCTTGCAAAGCCTCAGTTCCATGCTTCTGCCATGTCTTGGAAGGCCCACTCAATGAATTCGAGTCCTTTTGTGTGTTATGTATGTGTGGTAGTGCTGGCAGGTAAACCCAGGCCCTTCCTTGCACATGTTAGGCAAACACTCTGCCACTGAGCTGAACCCCCAGACTCCACTCAATAAATTTGAATCATCATTTGTTACTGGCATTGCTAGAAAATGCAGTTCTGTTCTTAGGGGCCTGCTTGAGCAGAGGGATGACTTGGATCTCTTGTCCATTACATAGGAGTGCATGAACTGTAAACGCCTAATGTCTGGAGGTTAGAACGTTAGGAGGAATGGACTGATTTTTACATCTCCAGTCATTTCTTGGTAATTCGATGAGGATAGATAGATTTTGTTAAGAGTGATGAGCAAGCTGGGTACGGTGCCACACACCTGTAATCCCAGTACTTGGGAGGCTGAGACAGGTTAACAGATTTGAGGCCAGCCTCAACAACTTAGCAAGATCCGCTTTCAAAATAAAAAGGGGTAGGGGTATAGCTCAGAGATAGAGTGCCTCTGGGTTCAATCTATAGTATAAAAAAAAAGAGCACTTATACAGAATGTTGAAATTTCTTTCAGAGCTGTTCAAGAACCAGAATTAAAACTCAAGACTCTTTCTCATGGCATAAGTTCTCACTTCGTTTTTGAGCACTAAGACAAGTGATCTTCTTTAACTCCATCATCTTCCCCCAGGGCTTGAATTTGCTCTAGAGTTTTTTATTGATGAATTCTAAACGGTAACTGGATCTAAGATATCTCAGTGAAACAAGACTTGGGCAAAGGTGTGGTTCCCAGAAATAGCATGATATTTATGAAACTGGAAGAAGTAGAGGTGGAGATCACAGGCACAATGGGAAATTGGTCAGCTTGTAGAGGGGCTGGCTGTCTATCACAAATAGGAGTTAAGACTTCAACTAAGCTGGGCATGATGGCGCACACCTGTAATCCCAGTACTTGGGAGGCTGAAACAGGAGGAGCGCAGGTTCAAAGACAGCCTCAGCAACTTAGCAAGACCCTGTTTCAAAGTAAAAAGGGCTGGGAATGTAGCTGGGAGGTAGAAGGCCCCTGGGTTCAATCCCCAGTACCAAAAAAGAAAAACTTCAGCTAAAGCCTCTGTGCCATTACCACAATATTTTAAAGATTTCCTAAAAAATAAAACCTTTTTTCACATTAAATCACAAGGCAAGCCAGGTGTGGTGGTGCATGCTTGTAATCCTAGTACTTGGGAGGCTGAAACAGGAGGATCGCAGCCAGGTTAAAACAGGCAAGTTCAAAGCCAGCCTCAGCAACTTAGGTTCTCAGCAACTTAGTGAGACCCTGTTTCAAAAAAAAAAACCAAATAGATCTGGGGTGTAACCTGGAGGTAGAAGGGCCCTGGGTTCCATCCCCAGTACAACAAAATTAATAAGTAGATAAATAAATAAATCACAAGGCAATAATAGGCAACATTGCTTATCTTAAATTTAACCAGTGCTTTGAAATTTGTCTAGTTATTCTTAGATACAATTTTATCACCTATGTTAGTCTAAAATAAGAGAAAGGAAGTGGGCACAGTGATGCACCCCTGTAATCCCTGCTACTCAGGAGGTTGAGGCAGGATCACAAGTTTGAGGCCAGCCAGGGCAACTTAGTGAGACCCTGTCTCAAAATAAAAAATAAAAAGGGCTGGGGGTGTAACTCAGTGGTAGAATGTCCCTAGGTTCAATCTGTAGTACTGAGAAAAAAGAAAGGGAAAAGGATTAACACTAGTTTGCATCATCATTTGAAAGTCTGGCTTGTTGAGTACTTTGTAGTCTCTCCCTTTTGAATCTGAAGTGCACTGATAGCAGCCAGCACTTGTAGCAGTTCAGGTTTGATGTAGTTTATTTTTAGCCATCTGCTGTTCAGAGAGCAACAAAGGTTATATCGCATAGGACAAACCCCACAGCATAAGTTGCTGCTCATCTTGTACCGATTTTTCTTGCTTTGTCTCAACAGGAGTTTAAGGAAGGACGCAGAGCCAGCCACACAGCCCCACAGGTCCTCTTTAGCCACAGGGAGCCGCCTCTGGAGCTGAAAGACACGGACGCCGCCGTGGGCGACAACATTGGCTACATCACCTTCGGTGAGCGGGGTGCAGTTGCCCCTTGTGTGGCCTTAATGAGCTCACACAGCAGAATGCCTAAATCTGGAGAGTCTTGGTTAATGTTTTAAGGTGGGCAAGAGCAGGCATACCAACTTGTTCATATTGCCACTGCTGCAAATGTGGGAGAATGTCACGGAGCACTGATTATTACAGAGCAGGCCAGGTGCTATTTTTATACAGCAATTTTTTCTTTTTTCTGTTTTCTTAAATCTTAAGGAAAAAAGGGTGGTTTCTTATACTAAGAGAGAGGGATAGGGCCCCATCCTCATTGCTGAGCAATTGGGTAGAGTTCTCTGTCATTTAGGGTTTGTTTTGGTTTTTGTGGTTTTTTTTAGTTTTTTTTTTATTTTTTGGCTGTTGTTTTGTTTTGTTTTTATGTGGTGCTGGGGATTGAACCCAGAGGCATTCTACCTCTGAGCTACACCTCCAGCCCTATTTTATTTTTTATTTTGAAACAATGTCTCGCTAAATTGCTGAGGCTGGCTTTGAACCTGCAATCCTCCTGTCTCAACCTCCCAGGTACTGGGATTACAGGCGTGCGCCACCAAGCCTGGCATCATTTAGTATTTCTTGGTTGCTTGGCTCATCCACGACTCACTGTTCTCCTCTTCCACTGAAGAAGCTCAAGTCCACCCTTCAGTTGCTTTAGCCTCATGAGCTGACTGATCATTTCTAGCTGACAGCTCATCCATATACTGCACCTAATGCCACCGAACTGTCTTCTTTTATGAGGTTTTATTTAATTCCCCTTTCAGCTGAAAGTGTACCTCTAGAATAGGGATGAATGAGTTGATTTATCATATTTTGTTTAATCTCAGCTATACATTTTACCCCACATTAATCCTTGAAGTTGAGCTGCATCTTACTGTTCATGGCATGTCACAGTTTAATTGGCAGCATTTCTCTCTTTATGGCACATAAAATCATGGGAAATTTACAGTCATATATTATAGATTCTTTGAAATCTCAGCTGGGCTCCATGGTGTATGCCTATAATCCCAGTACTAGGAGGCTGAGACGGGAGGATCACAAGATCAAGACCAGCCTCAGCAACTTAGATCCTGTTTCATAGAAAAATAAAAAGGACTGGGGTGTAGAGTACCTCTGGGTTCAATCCCCAGGACCAAAAAGGAAAAGAAAAAAAAGAAAGAAATATAGTTATCTCCTATCCTGAACTTTCTTTTCAGTCCAGGACAAATGGACACAGGAATCCCGCCCTTTCTGATCAGGCATTCCTTTTCATTTCAGCAAAGCTCCCTACAACTCGGGCGTCTTGCTGACAGTGAAATCAATGAGTAGAGTGGGTGCAAAAGGTAGAGAGAATCCCAGAAAGCCCATGGGAAAGGAAGGCTGTGGGTCTGCCCTCGGGCAAAAGCCTGAGCAGTGGCTGCGCATGTCTGCAGGTGGCTGGAGCAAAGCCGCTCTTTCTGCCTGGCCTCCCCTGCCAAGAGCTTCACACCCTAGTGATGGTTCTCCTGGCAAGAATACAGAATGCTTAGCCAGGTGTAGTGGCACACTGATAGGAGGATCACGGGTTCAAGGCCAGCCTTGGCAACTTGGCAAGACCCTGTTTCAAAATAAAAAATAGGACTGGAGATAGCTTGGAGGTAGAGTGTCTCTAGGTTCAGTCCCCAGTACCACAAAAGAAAAGAATATAGAATATTCTCTAGAATCAACTTTCTCTGAAGGCTTACTCTACCTCAGTGTCAAGGACCGAGGCAGGCAGCTTTGTTTCCTAAGCCTGATTTCTTAAAGTCAACTCTTCCCAGGTAGCCAGTTAATGTCACCCTGGAGTCTGCTGAGCTGCAGAGCTGGTCGTCATGGGGCATTTGGGGAATAGGTTTCAGCATATAATGCCACAGAATCCAGACCTAGAATCAGTGCTCAGGGCCTCACCCTGTTTTCTATCAGGAGTTCCCTGTTTGCGCTCACTGGCAGCACTCTTGGCTGTGTTGTTCACCCGTTTTGTCTTAGGACAGAACCCTGGCAAAGCCTAGGAGTGCTGAAGCAAGCCGGACACACTCACGCAGGGAAAGTGACATTGCCTGTAGGCCGCTTTGACCCTTTGACCTGTCCCTTTGACCTTCGTGCCACACCTGATGCCTTGTCTGTCCCCCTCACCCTCAGTGCTGTTCCCTCGCCACACCAATGCCAATGCCCGAGACAACACCATCAACCTGATCCACACGTTCCGGGACTACCTGCACTACCACATCAAGTGCTCTAAGGTGAGACGGGGTGCCGGCCTCGCAGCCAAACTGCTGATAAGACTCTGAAGTAGATAGTTCCAGGGGCCGGTAGAGCGCTTGCCTGGCAGGCGCAAGGCCCTGGGTTTGGTTCCAACACTGTGAGAGCGAGAGAGACAGAGAGAGAGAGAGAGAGAGAGAGAGAAAGTTGTGTCCCCTTTCCCTCACTGGTGCCTGTAGCAGAGATGTGAGTGTGTCTCTAGAATTGCTCCCCTTCTGCTTCCTGGGTGGTCTGGGTCAATCCCAAGGGTATACGTTTGCAAACTTTCCCAATAGCTTCTCCTAATGAAAGCAGAGTTTTCTTTCTGGAACGTGACTGTGCTTCAGTACCTGCTGTGTTTGTTCCCAGGCCTATATTCACACACGTATGCGGGCAAAAACATCTGACTTCCTCAAGGTGCTGAACCGCGCACGCCCAGATGCCGAGAAGAAAGAAATGAAAACAATCACGTAAGTAGAGCAGGACCACCTTCCCCTTCTGAGCTCACCAAGAAGAAAGTGGGTGTTGTTGGTCTGGCCCAGCGGGTATCTGGGCAGTGACATGTGAGGCCAGCAGGGCTGGGCCTGGAGCTAATAGAGTGGAGGTGGGATTAACAGGGCTTCACTTCTGAATGGACCACAAGAGGTTTCCTTGTTTCCACATCTTTATGAGTTACAAGAAAGGAAACTAGAAAGAAAAAACAGACCATTTTACCATGCCTAGAACCAGACCAGAGTGTAGTCACCACAAAACAACAGAAATGTCTTTAACCTTGAGAGTTTTAAAGATTGCTTTGAACCTCCTGCCCCTCTGGTAAAAGGTTAAGGAACTACTCTGTGGCGCTCTCAAAGGGACCCACTGGGTAGAAGCCTGAACTGACTAGGTAGTACTAGGATGACAATTGCAGTCTGAAATTCAGGTCCCTTTGGGCCATCTAGAAACTGGACATGTGAGTCTCCCAGCTACTTGGTACATGTAGTGTCCTTATGGGCTTAACACAGGTATAATCTGGTACCCCAGAGTATTCAGTAGGGAGAAAGGCGGGGAGACCATTCTGTGAAAGCTGGATCTGGGCTGCGCCCTGTGGTTCCAGTACCTCTGCCTAAGGAATCTCCCTCCTCTTGTTTGGTGTCCCTTTGGGATCCCACCCCTAGTACAGAGTGTGGGGCGGAAGAAATGACAACCAGAAACCAGCCTTAACTCTTTGTCTCTGCTTTTGGAGGGGGAAGACGTTTTCATCCCGCTAACTCTTGGGAACAGAGGAGGAAGCGCCGGCGACCGAAGGCTGGAACACTTGCTACTGGATAATCGTAGCCCTTCATGTTGCACCTCTCCAGGTTCTTAAGGGATTCTCCATTTGGGTTCCATTTTGTACACGTTTGGAAAATAATCTGCAGAAACGAGCTGTGCTTGCAAGGACTTCATAGTTCCCAAGAATTAAAAAAAGGAAAAAAAAAAAGAATTCCACTTGATCAACTTAATTCCTTTTCTTTTATCTTCCCTCCTCACTCCCGTCCCTCCCACCCTCTTTTCCAAGCTGTTTCGCTTTGCAATATGTTACTGGTAATGAGTTGCAGGATAATGCAATCTTAACTTGTTTTCTCCTAAGTATTTGAGTTCAAAACTCCTGTATCTAAAGAAATACGGTTGGGGTCATTAATAAAGAAAATCTTTCTATCTTAAATGAGAATTTTCTGGGTTTCTGGATTATGAGTCCAAAGGAGAAGAGGAGGGAAGAAGAGTGGACCTGTACTGCCCTGGAACCTGCAGACCTGAGCTGGAAAGCCTCAGATTCAAGAGCCCTTGCAATCTATATCCTTACTTCCCCTAGAAGAGGGGAACTAGTGAGCTATAAACTTGAACATCCTAGCTGGGCATGGAGGATCACAGGTTCAAGGACAGCCTCAACAACTAGCGAGACTCTCAGCAACATAGTGAGACCCTGTTTCAAAATAAATAAATAAAAAGGGCTGGGGGTGTAGCTCGGAGGTAGAATGCCCCTGGGTTCAATCCCCAGTACCACAAAAATAAAAACTCGAACATCCTATAAAGCTTGGTCACGGAGATTGCCAGACTGGTCCTGAGTGACCAAAAACTCCCTGGCAGTGACAAGCAAAGTGTTTTCTGGCTTATTCTTTGGTCATGAATAATATATAGCATTTCCCGAAATGTGCTTCACAGTGCATGTGGTTCTGAAGGGCACTTAATTGGGTATTCCGGTATGGATCTAATGCAAACTAGGTGGCCACAGCCTCTTTCTCACACAAGATCCCAAAAGATGGGCACTCTACACTGCTCCCTTTGGGAGATGCCCACCTACCACACGGTAGGGAGCCTCACAGAGCATGCTGTCACCTAGCAGGACATGGTCTCTGAGATAAAATTGGTTCCAAAATTTCCTTGGTTAGGAATTACCCAGAGAGTTTTAGGGGGCATCCAAAATGGTCTACACGTTGTTCTAATGGTTTCTGCCTTCCTGCTTTCCCTTTTAATTTGTCCACACTTTGGGTAGTGCATTTCAAACTGGTTTTGAGACCCATTAATGAATTGTGAAATTACCCAATTATATGAAAACCAACATTTTTATTTCCTAAACTCTTGATTTTGTAATACTTGTAAGCTGGGCATGGTGGCACACTCTTGTAATCCCAGTATGTGGGAGGCTGAGATAGGAGGATCACAGGTTCCAGGACAGCCTCAGCAAGTAGTGAGACTCGATTCTCGTCAACCTAGAAAGACCCTGTTTCAAAATAAAATAGGACTGGGGGTGTAGCTTAGAGGCAGAGAGCCCTTGAAATCAATCTCCAGTACCAAAAAACCAACAACAAGGCCCGGTGTGGTGGCGCATGCTTGTAATCCCAGTACTTTGGGAGGCGGATACTGGAGGATCCGGGTTTGCGGACAGCCTCAGCGCTCTCTCTCTCTCTCGCGCTCTCTCTCTCTCTCTCTCTCTCTCTCTACTTAGTGAGGCCCTCCGCAACTTCGTGAGACCTGGTTTCAAAATAAAGTATAAAAAATAGGGCCGGGGGTGTAGCGCGGAGGTAGAACACCCCTGGGTTCAATCCCCAGTACCGCAAAAAAAAAAAAAATTGTTAGATTCACATTTTTGGTTTTTGGTGTTTTTTTTTTTTTTTTTTTTG
>PVJS01005413.1:0-16030 GCA_004027185.1 Glis glis | reverse complement strand
GTGCGCCACCACACCCAGCTTACATGCATTTTTCAGATGTAATACTTAGAGATGTTATGTGCCCTTCTTGTGGTTTCCTTGAATGATTGTAGTATAGCGCCACAACCAGGAAAGTGACACTGATAGAATCCATCCACCTTCTTCACATTTTACCAGTTGGACATATACTTGTTTGTGTCCATGTTGTAGTTTTGTTTTGTTTTTTGTACTGGGGATTAGACCCAGGGGCAATCTGCCTCTTGAGCTACACCCCCAGCTTTATTTATTTTTGAAATAAGGCTCACTAAAAGTTGTGGAGGGTCTAAATTGCTGAAGCTGGCTGCAAACCTGCGATCCTTCTGTCTCATCCTCCCAAGTACTGGGATTACAGGTGTGCGCACCATGCCTGGCTCTATGTTGTGTATTTCTATGCATTTTTCTTATATGTATAGCTTTGACACTAGCTGCGCACATATATGTGTCCGTTTACTGGGGATTTAACCCAGAGGCATTCTACCTATGAGCTATACCCTCAGCCCTTTTTTTAAAATTTTTTGTTTGAGACAGGGTCTCGCTAAGTTGCTGAGGCTGGTCATGAACCTGTGATCCTCTTGTCTCAGCCTCCTAAATACTGGGATTACTGGCATGGCCAACCACGCCCAGTTTGACACCAACATTTTTTTTTTATTCTTTATTTTGAAACAGCCTCACTAAGTAGCTGAGGCTGGCCGTGAACCCAGATCCCCCAGTCTCAGCCTCCCAAGTACTGCGATTACAAGCGTGCACCACCACATCCAGTGACACCATTTTTAAAAATTGAATAGTATGGGTAGCTCAGTGGTGGAGTGCTTGCCTAGCATGCATGAGGCCTGGGGTTTGATCTCCAGCACCAGAAAAACAAAATGGAATAGTATAGACTGACTCAGTCAGTGACACACCTATTCAGTATTGACTTGGAGGCGTGTTTTAGTCACACCAGCACCAGGATAGTTCAAACCCCGTGTTTCAAGTGGTCCAGTCATCAGACTTCTTTTTACTTTATTTAAATGGGCTCTTAGGAGATGGGCCTGATGGCAAACACCTGTAATCCCAATACTTGGGAGGCTGAGACAGGAGGATCACAGGCAGGTTCAAGACCAGCCTCAGCAATTTAGCAAGACTCTCAGCAACCTAGCAGGACCCTGTTTCAAAACAAACAACAACAACAAAAAAAAAATAAAAAGGGATGGGAGTGTAGCTCTGAGGTAGAATGCCCCTGGGCTCAATCCCCAGCACCACAAAATATGTAACTAAATGGGCTCCTAAACTCTGGGTCCCCTGATCACCTACTTATGGCAGGTGGAAAACTAGGCTAAATATAAATGAATATATTGAGACAGTGATGTTTATCAGTAGGTTTTGTTTTCTTGATGTTTTCAGCATATTACTCCTTGGTAAATTGGAATTCACTATGCTCTCTTGCCAAAAGTGGGAATCAGATATCTCGAAAGTACTGTAGGTGGCAAAACCAGATTGTTCAGGAAATACAAAGTTAGAAGAAAAAAGGTCAAGATGCTTTGTCAGCATCAAAATTCCATGCTGGTTTAAACCCTTTCTCACCTGTTTCTAGGATACAAGGCGTGTGTGTGTGTGTGTGTGTGTGTGTGTGTGTGTGTGTGTGTGGTACTGGGGATTGAACCCAGAGGTGTTCTACCTCTGAGCTATACCCCCAGCCCTATTTTTATTTTTTATTCTCTTGTTTTATTTGGAGTGTGTGTGTAGTACTGGGGATTGGACCCAGGGGCATTCTACCTCCAAACTACACCCCCATCCCTTTTTTTCATTTTCTGTTTGGAAACAGGATCTCACTAGGTTGCAGAGAATCTTGCTAAGTTGCTGAGGCTGGTCTCAAACCTGCACTCCTCCTGTCTCAGCCTCCCAACTACTGGAATTACAGGTGTGTATCACCACACCTGGCTTCCAAAACACACTTAACATGACTCTAGTCTCAAAACCCTCACTTTTCTATGGGCAGAGGCCTATTGTTACTCCAGTGAAGGCTCATGGGACTGTGGGAGGAGGGACATCTCATGATGGGGGCCAAGCACACCGAGGGCTGTGGACTGGAAAAATGTGATCTTGTCTCCATTACTGCTAACTGGCTCACCTGACCCATGGCCTACGCCTGGGAGGTGTAGATGGTTTTGGGTTTGAGCTGCACAGGTATGAAACAAGGCTTTGAAGAGCCTTTGGTTTGAATTCAAGTTCCACCATTTCAGAGCTCTGTGACTGCAAATTTCTTAATCTGAGCCATAATAACCTTATTTATTTATTTATTTACTTATTTTGGCAGTACTGGGGATTGAACCCAGGGGCATTCTATCTCTGAGCTACACCCCCAGCCCTATTTTTTTTATCCTTTATTTTGAAACAGGGTCTCACTAAGTTGTGGATGGCCTCACTAAGTAGCTGAGGCTGGCCACGAACCTGGATCCTCCAGTGTCAGCCTCCCAAGTACTGGGATTACAAGCATGCGCCACCACACCCAGCTTTAGCCTTATCTTCAGTTGGATATGAGACCACCTAGCCCGCAAACTTCTTAAAAGGAAAAATAAATAAATGCCCGTCACATCATAGGCATCTCTAATGCCTATGGCTTGTTTTGACTGAGCCAGGGATCAAACCTAGGGCCCCATGCATGCTAGGCAAGTGCTTTACCACTGAATCACACCCCCACCCCCAAGCCCTACCATTGTGACTTAATATGCCACTTAATCTTAGTGTCCTTTATACATTCAAGGGTATCAGAAGTAACAGGACTACTAGAGAAACAAAATCCAATATAAGACAAGCCTCATTCTGTTTTGGGGGTTCCCGGGCCTCCCCCAAGATAGTTTTCCAGGCTTTCCCCTGCTTGGATAGCCCTTATTGCAGAGGGCAGAGGAGATGGAGTAGGCAAGGAGGGCAGGAATCTCTGGATCTGGATGAAGTGGGCTTGGGCAAACTAAGAATGAGTTTAGCGGGAAAGGAAATGAGCGGGAACAGGAAATGAAAGGGGGGAGTTGAAACCAAGAAAGGAACGAGCCCTTGCTGCTGCATCAGGGTTCTTGCGAAACTGATGCAGGGCAGGTGCGGTCAATCGAGGGTCCATCCCAGTGCGCCCTTGACCCAGCTGGCTCTGAGGCCTGGGTTGGCTCTGTGGTGATGAGTTTAAATTCGCACAATGCTGCCCCCTTCTGGGAGGTTGCTGCAAGCACTATACTTTCCTTGGCTCCCAAGGTCAGTGTCTGTACCAGACCTAAGAATCTGGCCACTTTTTTTGGAGGGGAGGCATGCTGGGTATCAAACCCTGGGCTTCCCACAGGCTAGGCTAGTGCTGTACCATTGAGCCCCCACCTCAGCCTCCTCTGGACATTCAGACCTACTGAGAGGACAGGGTTTCTTTACCCAAACAGCTGACTTCGGGCTTCCTAATGCCAGGATCCTAGCCAGTCCCTGGGTCATAGGATCTAAAGGGCTCATCTGCTGCTGCCTTGGGAGAGTGAAGAGTGTTGAGCAGCGGCCTGGGGAGGCCACTCAGGGTCCAGGAGGCTTCGCATACCACACCCTCCCATCCCAGATATTGTGGGTCAACAGAGAAATTCAAATATCTAAGAGGACGGCAGTGGACGAGGGAGGCCCAGGAGGCTTCTGGCCAGCACCTGGCTGGTCACCCTGACACATGCTGTATGTCAGGAAGGGAGAGCAGGTCGGGGCACAGCCAGCCAGATGGGGCCTCTGGAAACTTGCACCAGAGCCTTCTGAAGGCAAAGGGGAGAAGCGCGAGGATGAGTCAGTCCCAAGGCTTGACAGAGGAGCAGAGAGGAACCAGATGATCCGGTAAGGAAAAAGCAGAGCTGAGTGGGGGAGAGAACCCAGGCTCCCACCGCCTGCGTTGTCCCTCTTCATACATCATGCCACACACAGTGTTTAGACAGAACAGTGGAGAAGAAACAGACATCCTGGGTCCCGCGGGGAGGAGGCCAGGGCTGGGAACAGAAGGCGGTCTGTTTATTCTTGGCAGTCTGATATTCATATCCGAGAGGCCCCGCACTACTTGTGTCCAGACCCCAGGCTGAACTCTCTCAGAGCCTCTGACTTCTGCCCAGCCAGGCCACATAGCATGGTCTGAGGGCGGCGTGCTGGCTCCCCGGAGGATGGGTTTGAGGCTGGCCGCCTTCTTCCCACTCTGCTGTGCAGGGCTGGTGGAGCGACTCCTCAGGCTCCAGCCCTTTGCGCCCACGTCTCTCCCAGAGTGCGGAAGTCCTCTTGCTCTCTGCCTGTGCTCTTCAGTGAGGAGGTTGTCGCTCATGTGTTACCTCCAGCCTTTTTGCTGTGTTTTCAGCCATAGGGAATGTGGCTGGTCTCTCATCCCCTCACCCCGAAGTCACACTAATAGGTAGAAATCAGGCACGGCACCTCTCGGCTGCCACCTCATGAACTTGCCCTTCCCTCTCACTATACGTAGGTTCCTCAGTTTCCTCGTGTCGCAAAAGCATCACTCCCTTGCTTTCCACAGGCTCCCTCTCTGCCTTTCTCAACAGAGTTCTTGCTTAGTGGAGACAGATGCAGAGAAGGACATGAGTCCTAAGAATGGTAACAATAATATTTCACCGAGTGCCTATGTACTAAGTTGATGTTTCACATGATCTTATCTAACTGTACAAGGGATGAGTACAGTTCTGAGGCCCATTTTGCAGATGAGGAAACTAAGGCAAGAGAATTTTAGCTCTACCACTGAGCTAAACCCCCAGTCCTTTTTATTTTTTATTTTGAGACAAGGTCTTGCTAAAGACCTTGTAGGCCTTAAACTTGCAATCCTCCTGCCTCAGCCTCCTGAGTCGCTGGGATTATAGATGTGTGTCGCTGTGCTGGCAGGCTTATGCCTCCTAGTCATCACAGAGGAAGAAGAGGTGTTTGTTGAGATTACCCCCCTCCCATTAAGTATCAAGCACCGGGGTGAAGGTAGTTGCTTGTTACCCATGAGAGTCTCCACAACACCGAGGTGGACTTTCTTGTTCCCATCTAACAGATGGGAAAACTGAGGCCCCACAGTAGCTCGTCTAAGGTCACATTCTCAGTCATTTGCACCTCATGTATAGCCCAGAACTTGACTCAGAAAGTAGTTGAGAAGCCAAGCGTGGTGGCGCACGCTTGCAATCCCAGTACTTGGGAGGCTGAGACAGGAGGATCGCAGGTTCAAAGCCAGCCTCAGCAACTTAGTGAGGTCCTCCGCAACTTAGTGAGACCCTATTTCCAAATAAGAAATAATATTGGGCTGGGAGTATAACTTTGAGGTAGAATGCCTCTGGGTTTAATCCCCAATACCAGAAAAAAAAAAGTAGTTGAGAAGTGTGGGATGACCCCAGATTCGAGGAAGTAAGACTGGCCTCACAAGCTGAAAGGCCCATCAGGTGATGGGATGGAGGACTAACGATCCTCCAGCCCAAACGCCCAACCTCTGCCACCATGTCCCACACACACACTACCCTTTGTGTCCCAGCAGGAGTGCGGGCACTGACACTGCAGCTGGTTGGCTGGCTGGCCACTCTAGGGTTGAAGGCTTAGTACATGGATGTATTAGCTGAGGCAGGAGGCAGGGAGGGGTGGAGTCAATCATTATTCATTAACTGGAATGCATTCCCAGATTAGCTGGGCAGTGGCAGGTGGGAGGACTTCCAGCTGGAGAGACCACTGCCTAGGTGGCACAGTGTGGCCAGTGGCTGGGGAGGAGGTCACTGATACCGGAGTACCGGAGGACCGGGAGAGGACACTGGGAACCAGGAGGGAGGTCTCTCAGTGGCTGCAGCTCAGGATGTGCCAGGTCCCACCCCCAGAGGCGGGGCCAGGGCTGAGCCCGCCAGCCTCAGCTCCTCCATCCCTCCGGGAGCCGAGGACTGGGCAGAGCCTGGGCAGGCAATCCCGGGTTCAACTGCCCCGGAGTGGAGGCACCATGCGTTGGCTGGCCAGGACACCAGATAAGGTCCGAAGCCCCGCAAGACTGGCCACTGTGACTCCCTGACACTCAGGAAAGTCCAGGGTGGTGAGCGACACCTGTCCACAAGAGCCATGTGAGTAGCTACTCCCCCTCCTCCCCTCCCCAGCCCTCTGTGAAGACCTCAGGCCCAGAGCCAAAGCCATGAGACCCTCCAGGGTGTGCCAGGCTGTGTGGGTGGCACAGCCTGCACCCCACTGGGACATCACACCTTGGGGCCGATCCCTCTTGCTACTCTGGTGCAGGTGGGGTGGGGACTCAAGCTGGTCGCTCCAGCTCAGGCTAGGTTGGGGATAACAGACCAAGTCTCATGGGGTTTAATAAAGTTGATGGCACAGAAAAGGGAACAGAAACGGAGGTAAATTGCTGGAAAGGGAAAGAAGTCCTGGGTGGAGGACACTGGGGGAGACTGAGGAGAGGAAACGGGAGCTGAGGGCAGGGGAAAGGGGCACGGTGCCATGGTTCAGGGCCCTGGGGAAAGCTGGAAAAGGAAGGCGAGCATCTCCCTCAGCTCAGGGTGGTGTGGGACCAACCTGACCCGGGTAGAGGGGAGGGAAGAATCCTATCCTTATTGACTTTGATCCTAGCAACGGCAGCTGTTTCCCTGTTGACAGAGGTAAGAGCTCCCACAGGACCCAGGACCCAACCCCGTGGCCTCAGCATGCGGCACGGGGGCTGAAACCAGGGAGCGACGTGAAGGGAAGGAGAGGGACAGATGGGAGCCAGAGGCCAGGCCCGGCCCTTGCCACCAGCCCCTCCTCCCGGTCCTCTGGGCCCTGCCGCAGCATATGGAGACATGGGGTCCTCTCCTTGCTGCTGGCACCCCCACAGCCACTGCCAAGCACCCCCCCACACCCACACACACACACCTTTCCTCCAGTTCCCGCCAGCTTAGGTCCTGTTGCTAGTGTGGAGCGGACGGATGAGTCAAGTTTATGGGCTGGAAGTCCTACCCGGAGGCTGCTCACTGAACTGTAACAGGCTCCGAGGGCGGAGGGGGTGGGGGGGTGAGGACAGACACCCCACTTGTGCCCCACACCTGGCCCGCAGAGACCACTCCACACCAGCCAGACCTTGTCCTCCCTATTGGCTTACTGAGAGGCCTCACCGGGAGGGGCAGGGGTGGACAAAATACTTTGGGTGGGTCCGCCTTTCAGTCTAAACACTGGCATATAAACACAGCTGCCCAGAGACCAGGGGATAACAGAAGTGGCTGAAGCTGCCCGCTGGGGACTATGGCAAAGCGCCTGAGGGGCAGCCACTGCCCGGCTACTGTTCAGGACATAGGTGTTGCCAGACCTGATTTTCCAAGAGAAACCAAAAATAGGAATTTTTATATATAGTGTCTTAATTGGCAACTAATTGAAAAATATATGTATCGGCACACAGGCTATATGGCCCACAGTCCGTGGGTCTGCAATCTTTGGATTAATGTGCAGTCCCTACCGGGAGGACAGTGACCTGCAGACCCATCCTAACTCTGGCTGCCCCCCTCCTCCATCCAGGCATGCCAGCTGCCGTTCCAGGCCTTCCCGGTCTCAAGGCCCAAGATGACACCCAACAGCACCGGGGAAGGGTCCAGCCCCATCCCTGTGGGGGTCCTGGGGCTCTCCCTGACCCTGGCAGGCCTCATTGTTGCAGCCAACCTGCTCCTGGCGCTGGGCATCGCCCGTGACCACCGCCTGCGCAGCCCGCCTGCTGGCTGCTTCTTCCTGAGCCTGCTGCTGGCCGGGCTGCTCACAGGGCTGACACTGCCCATGCTGCCCAGACTGTGGAACCAGAGCCACCGGGGCTACTGGTCCTGTATCTTCCTCTACTTGTCTCCCAACCTCTCCTTCCTCTCGCTGCTGGCTAATCTGCTGCTGGTGCACGGGGAGCGCTATGTGGCAGTGCTGCGGCCACTCCGGCCCCGTGGGAGCACTCGGCTGGCCCTGCTCCTCACCTGGGCTGGCCCCCTGCTCTTCGCCAGCTTGCCCGCGCTGGGGTGGAACCACTGGAGCCCCGGTTCCAACTGCAGTTCCCGGACTGTCTTCCCGGCCCCCTACCTCTACCTCGAAGTCTACGGGATCCTGCTGCCTGCGGTAGGTGCTGCTGCCCTTCTCTGTGCCCGCGTGTTGGCCGCCGCCCACCGCCAGCTGCAGGACATCCGCCGGCTGGAACAGGCCGTGTGTCGTGACACACCCTCCGCCCTGGCCCGGGCTCTGACCTGGAGGCAGGCCAAGGCACAAGCCGGAGCCACGCTGCTCTTTGGGCTGTGCTGGGGACCCTATGTGGCCACCCTGCTCCTGTCGGTCCTAGCCTATGAGAAGCGTCCACCCCTGGGGCCTGAAACTCTGTTGTCCCTCCTCTCACTGGGCAGCACCAGTGCAGCAGCTGTGCCTGTGGCCATGGGCCTGGGTGATCAACGCTACACGGCGCCCTGGAGGGCAGTGGCGCAAAAGTGGCTGCGGGTGCTACGGGGAAGATCCTCCAGGGACAGCCACGGCCCCAGCACTGCTTACCACACCAGCAGCCACAGCAGCGTCAACCTGGACTTGAACTAGGGGAAGGGCCCCTGCAGACTCCTAGAAGCATCCATCCATCTCAGCCACCATGCCCCTTTCCTGTCCCTACTTCTCTGGAACAGAGACTCCACCCCTATTGGACCCCACCCTGATGGAATAAAGTTCCTCTGGCAATTTATGGTTACTCTGTTCCACAACAAGATATCGTATCTCAAAGGGTGGCAGGTGGAACAGCCACAAAAAGAACCTAAAGACAGGTGTGTACCAGGGAGACTCCATCTCCAGACAAGCAAGAAATCACCACGAAGCTGAAGCCAGGTGTGCTGGTGCACGCCTGTAGTGGTGGCACATGTCTGTAATCCCAGTTCTTGGGAGGCTGAGACAGGAGAATCGCAGGTTCGAAGTCAGCCTCAGCAACTTAGTGAGGCCCTCTGCAACTTAGCAACAGTTTCCAAATAAAGAGTAAAACAGGTCTGGGGGTGTAGCCCGGAGGTAGAAGGCCCCTGGGTTCCATCCCCAGTAAAACACACACACACACACACACACACACACACACACACACACACACACACACAAATCGTCACCAAGAATGAACCACCACTTGAGGGAGGGTGGGCTGCCGCATCTTGACAACCAGCAGTTTGAGAGGAGCCTCATCCCGTCACAAAATCTACAGACACTGCCTCTGGGAAGTATATTTTATTTACATTTTTAAAATCTGTAACTAGTATCTCTTCCTCCTTTCCACCCCCAGAGACTTGGGAAGGGAAAGAACGGGAACTTCAAAGACCTACTCCCCACATACAAATACGCACCCCATGGCTCACACCAGCAAATGAAAGTGAAAGAGAAAGAGGCCTGTCCCTCCCTCGGCAGGGCCTCTGGGTGCGGGCAAGGGGACAGGAGGGGGACCCGAGGGCGGAGTCGAAGGAGAAGGAAGGGACAGAGGGGGGCAGGTCAGTTGGAGGGGTTGGGAAGCAGCTGAGCCCCCCTCCTCTTCCCTCTGTACCCTGTGCCTCTGCTGGTGGGGGGGTCTCCCTTCATCCCCCTCAACACCAGACACCACCAGAGGCTGCAGCCATTAGCGGTCAGGCCTCTGGACACAAAATACTTTCGCTTTGTGGTCTCCTGACGTGGTCACCACCAGGGAGGCATCTCTGTGAACAGAAGGCACAGGATGGAAGGGACTGAGGAACCAGCACCAAGCCCGCTACCCAGCGGCCCTGGGCAGGCTCCTCCAGCACACGCTCAGTTCTAGGATCCCAGTGCTAGCACTCTGCAGGCACATCCACGTAACAGAGGCTCAGAGGAGGCAACCCCAGGCCTGGGAGCAAGCAGAGCCAAGTGGGATGGAGGACCAGTCAGCCTCCCACCTCATGACTGAGATACGACACCCCAGTAGGTAAGTGTCAACCACAGGGACGGGGCTGGAGCAGCAGCGGTGACTCCTACGGCTGGGAACCCCCAGGCTTCCCAATATCCCAGGCTCACAGGCTGCAAGCAGACCTTGGGTCTCGGCCTCCCTTAGGAATCCCCTCCCACACCCCAGAGACCCCATGCTAGCCCCACTTTCCAAACACAGACCCCCAGTCCTTCCCGCTTGACTTACTTGCTGAGGGCAAAGTCCAGGATCTCTGCTGTGTGGCCCCGGTAGTCAGTGAGAAGGCGGCCAGTCCGGGCGTCCCAGAGGCGCACGATGCCGTCCAGGCTGCAGGTGTAAACCACGGCAGTGCCTGCCTCCCACAGCAGCTGAACGATGCCCGACTGCCCCAGGGTATGACAGATGCAGGGCAGAGGTCAGGGGTGGGAGAAGAGAGACATCTACTCCCATCTCAGGGAGGCAGGGATAGGGCAGGAGCCAGGTCTGGGGCAGAAGTTCCCAGAAGCCTGGGCTTGCCCGTGGCCATGACCACAGCCCACTGGGAATCAGGTTCCCGCCACCCTACCTGGTGTTGACACTGGTGCCTGAGGGTCTGCGTAGACAGGTCATAGATGGCCAAGGTTCCATCCAAGTAACCAACAGCTGCCAGAGGCATCCTGAGCAGCAGAGAGCACCAGGAAGGCTCGTGAAGCCCGGAACTCACATCCCCTCTGTGCCCTGGTCCCCCAGCCAAGGCCCCGCCCACGAGCCCTCTTCGCCCCATCCCTGATCTCCAGGCGGAGGCCCTGGCTCACACTCACACGCTGCAGAAGCCCAAGGACTCCACCGAGTTGGACTCACTCTCCTCCCCTTCACCCAGGTTGGGCTGGGAGGCCACAGTCTCAGGTCTGAAAACACCCACCACCTATCAGTGAGAAGAGAGGATCAAGAGGAGCCCAGACCCTGGCCCCTGACGGAGAGGCAGGGTGAGGAACAGGAAAGGGAGGGCAGGTGACCTGGGGAAGCACCAGCCCCAGCCAGACTCCAGGCCCACTCACCTTGCCGGTGGTGGCACTGACCAGCTTGGCCTGGCAGTCCACAGAGCCAGTTAGGATCAGGCTGCCATCCTGGTTGGTGGCAACACAGGTCAGAGGGCCCTGGTGACCCTCGGTCCCTGGGATGAAGCAGGGGGACAAGTCACTCTCTGGGTCCTGCCCCCTCCACAAAGGCCCAGATGAATGCTTCCCCCACCTGATACCTTTTAGTACATGGATAGGGTTTCCCTGCTTCAGATCCCAAATCCTGATGGTGCCATCTTCATAGCCTACCACAGCTCTCTTCCCTAAAGGGCCAGAGGCACCAATGAAAAGAGGACAAAGGGCACACTCAAACCAAGCAAAGGGACAGGGAGGAGGAGAGTAAGGGCATAAACACTGCCCTGGGGGTCACCGGTGAGACCCAGTTCAGGAGGGAGCTCAGGGCAGTGTATGACCCTAGATCCACCTCTGTACCCAGGAAGGGACACACAGGCAGCTGCTCTCACCATCAGGGAGGACACGGCCACAGGTGGCTGGGCAGTTGGGGCCCTGGAAGGTCTTGCAGTCACCATTCGGGACCTTCCACATCCAGGTGTTGCCATCAGCTGTGCCTGCCAGTAGGACAGGTGCCCGAGGGTGCCACTCCATCCACTGGGTAGAGAGGAAGGGTCAGCAGGGAGGCCTGCCACCCATCCCACCTAGGAGCCTGCCCATATGCCTGTCAAAGGTTTTCTTGCTTCCGGAGCCAGGGGGAACTTCCCAGGTAGCAGGTACAGACCTCTTGCTGTGCCTTGGGGAGCAATGGCTCAGAGCAGGCTTGTCCAGTGAAGGCAGGACTGGCCCCGAGGCTCTCGCCCCTACCTGAATTCCTACACAACTGAATCCCACTCTGAGAAGCTCACCTCCAGGTCTCCTGCTTCAAAGGACCAGACCTCCTCTTTTGTGTCCACCTGCCACACTTTCAAGAGACCACTCATGTCCCCTGTGGCCACTAGGGTGGAGTCGTGGCTGAAACCAGCACAAGTCACAGAGTCTTTATGGCCTGCAAAGAAAAGTAAGCAGAAAAAGAAGAAAATGATAGGGTACCTAAGTTCTGGAAACACATGAGCCAGGCACCTGGCCCCCTAAAAGGAACAACTAGGAAAAAAGGTAGGTGGGCCCCAGAAAAACAAGGAACCAACTCACTGCAGCTCCAGGAACCAACAACCACAGGTCACCCCAAGAGAGACGCTGCTGGCCCCCCCACTCAACTTACAAGCCAGGTCCAGATGTCCTATGCCTTATCTTTCTGTCCCCTCTGCACCTCTGCCTGAAATCTCCATATCCTTCTCTCTGCCCACTAAATCCTCCACCACTGTCACTTGCTCTTGGGCCTTTCCTAGACTCTGTTGGTCTATTAGCACTTCCTGCCATGGTGCCTACAAACAGGCTGCACTATTCTTCTTTGTGTTCCAGGGGCCTGGCCCAGAGCTGGCACAAAACAGAGGTTAGTAAATGGCCACTGGATGCTCAACCACTGCATCTTTGGCCACCCCCAAAGATGTCCAAAGGAACACAACCTTCCCCGGACCCCTTCCCTAGGCCCCGTACCTGCACACTCAAAGAGCAGCTCCCCATCGCTGAGCCGCCACACGAAGGCTTTGTCATCTTCACCCCCTGTCACTGCCAAGCTGTTAGTCTTGGGATCCAGGCTCACACAAAACACAGATGCTGTCCCAAGAGATATTCCACGAATGAGGGGACGGGTTCCCACCAAGAGTTCTGTCCTTCAGAACCTCCAGGAAGCCCGTCCCTTTCACCCAAAGCCCATCTTCCCTCCTGGAAAAGAGGGTGCATCCCAGACCTTCTAAGTTGCAAGCATCAGGTTGTTAGAGAAATCCTTCCCAAACCTGCTGAGCGTCAAGTCCTTCTCCAGGGCAGATCCCATACTCTTCTGTTCCCCTCCCCTCCCCACACTGAAGCCATGGACAAGAGGTGGGGACACGAGCAGGCTGACAGTTCTCACTACAGGATGCCACCAGGTTGGGTACAAATAGAGTAAGGGCAGCATCATGTTACTGGCTTCTTACTAAGAGCTACATTTTAAGAACATTATATAAAATATGCTCAAACTGGTCAACTTTTAATGTAAGTTCCTTCTAATTTCCACTCGAGTTACTTTTATTAACTTCCATCCAGGGTAACTTTTTAAAAGAAAACTCACACCCAGAAAAGTTAATGAAGCTCATAAGCTGGTAAGCAGCAGAGGTAGGATTTGAACTCATGTGTCTCAATTGACTCCAGTATCATTTGGTGACACTGCTCCCTACCTGTGAGCTCCTACAGGACAGGCCTGCAGCGTTCCCAACTCTGCTTCTCATAATGCTCTGTAGGAGTTATGTGCGATGCTCAAATGCCCACCTGGATTGGTTTAAAGCAGATCTTCTCAGAGGCCTACCTGAGTGCAATGCAAAGGTGACCTCACTATCGTCAGGGCCCTCCATGCTGCTGACCACCCCTTCCTGAGGTTCCAGAACCCAGCCCTCCTCGTTGCCCTCTTCCTCTTCTTCCTCTTCCTCAAAGTCCACATCTTCCATCTCCTGGGCCAGATCATCTGCTTTGGGGAGAGTGTTGAAAGATGAAGCTCAAGAGGCATAAGAGGGATGGGATGAAGCATGAGGAGGCTGAGGCTGGGATGGGTCATGTGGCTAGAGGATAAGGTGGAGCAGGATAGATGGGGTGTAGCGGGGGAAAGAAGGGCAGGAGGACGGGGGATGTGGAGGGGAGGATGGGAGGCAAGGTCTGAAGACCTGGGGCTGGCCGGCCACCGAGTGGGAAGGGAGGACCGAGGGCATGATGGGAAGGGGGTGTGTGAGGGGAAGGGCCAGGGGAGGCGTCAGGGAACCCCCACCCCGCCAGGCCTGAGAACTAAGTATGGGGGCAGGGGAGAGGGGGCAGGGAGAGGGATGTCTGTAGGAAAGACCGGTGAGGTGAGGAGGGGAGGGGGGAGAAGCTAGGGTCAGAGGCCAGGGGTGAGCGCCTCCTGTCCCATGGCCTGAGCAACAGCAGTTCTCACCCGGGTCCGGCGGGCCGGGATCCAGTTCTACCACCTCGATAATTTCTTCATCACCATGAAAGCTTAGGGTCTCCAGCGGGGGGGTGTCAGCGGCAGCCCCGCTTTCCGATTCGGACTCCATGCGGCGCAAGCGGCCGATCCACTTCTCTGGGCCCAAACGCCTCCCAGAGTCAGCTCTGCGCGACGACGCGGAACTCGAGCCCCTCCTCCCGGGAGGAAGTAGGCGTAGGCGACTCCCGGCAGGAAGAACGACAGCCGTCCAGCCAATAGTGACGGGGATTGGCTGATTGAACCACCAATCACAGGGCAGATCTGGAGAAGGGGCCGAGGCGTGGCGGGGAGAGCCCAAACTCGGCCCGACCTGACTCCGCCCCCAACAGGAGGGAAACAAGCGAGCGTGCGCGCCTCCGGGGTCTCCTGGGAAGAGTAGTTCTCCCGGGTCCGCTGCGCGGGCTTCTGGGAGTTGTAGTTTCTGGTCTGTAGGCGGGACGGAAGGAGCGGGGGAGGCCCCTTACGCAAACTACAATTCCCGGCGGGGAACGCGGTGAAGGGGGGTGGGATTTGAACATGGCGGCGGTGGTAGCTGCTACGGCGCTGAAGGGCCGGGGGGCGAGAAATGCCCGCGTCCTCCGGGGTAAGGAGAGGGACCCCGGGGAGGGCAGGACTTTAGGAAATCGCTTTTCCTTCACATCCCGCCCGGGAATAGCAGGAGGTCAAGGCTACCAATTCCTGTCCACACCTCTCTGCAGGATCTTAGAGTCTGGGGGTGGAAAGATGCTCTCTAGAGGTCACCCAGTCCATTCCCCTGCCTTCGGGTTATGTGACATCTCAGGGGTCTTGCTGCGAGAGGGAGCCCCGAGGAAGCCTTAAGACTCCCGCGCTCCAGGTGTTTCACACTCACCGCAGTGCAGAGGAAAGAGCCCTGGGCTTCTGAAGGCTTGCTTGGGTTCTAGTCCTGGGTAACTAACAGTTTGACCTTGGGCGCAGCAGTCCGTCTCTCAGGGCTTCAGTTTCTTCTTCTATAAAATAAGGGGATGGAGTAGACTCTCTTCCTTCCAGTGCTAACATTCTGCAGTTTTAAAACCTTTCCCCGGATTTCCTTCATACGTCTAGTGTGAGTCCCTCTGCAGCCCTCCCATCCTGTCATCTGAGATGAAGAACAGGGAAGCTCTCTCGCTTGGCACTAGGGTGATGAGCCCGCAGTGACGTGGAAGTGGTTTCCAAAGGTGCCACCTCGATGGCGATTTTCCCATCTCCCTTTGGATTCTCCCTAGCACTTGTTACTCCAAACTGCAGTACCCCCCACCCCCACATCTCAGCCACCCCTACCCAGCTCTTACCCACCTCCCACTGGCTTTTTCCTCATCAACCCATACTGACCTTCCTTACCTCCATCCACAGGAATCCTCTCAGGAGCCACGGCTAACAAGGCTTCCCAGAACAGGACCAGAGCACTGCAGAGCCACAGCTCCCCAGAGTGCAAGGAGGAGCCCGAGCCCCTGTCTCCCGAACTGGAATACATTCCCAGAAAGAGGGGCAAGAACCCCATGAAAGCTGTGGGACTAGCCTGGTGAGTTTTAACTGCCCAATGGGGAGTGCACCCAGGGGAGGGGAGGGTGACACTTTACCACTTGACACCTCTAAGTGTCAAGTGGTAAATGGAATCCAAGGTTATGGGAACAGAATTGCTGGGTTCGACAAATGGAATGAATCTCAGAAGAATGGGGCAGGGGTGGAGGGAAAGTATGTGGAATTGCGGAGACGATGGGTTTTCTGTTGAGTAAACTGAGCTGATCTGATTTGATTTTGGGTCCCTGGCCTCATCCTCTCTTTTGGGAGCTTGGGGTGAGACCCAAGTCCCAGTAATTAGTTCATTGAGAGTGAGAGTATGTGAGGGTATATTACTCGTATAGTATCTACAAGTTGTTCTGTATATTGTTAATTGGCTCTGATTTTAACCTCAGTATATATTATTGATCAATGTTAAAGGAAAAAGAGGATATAACATTTTTCAGCACTTGAGGTATGACAGTACTCTACCATGTAATGTTTTAGTTTGTCTGAGATAAATATTACACCATT
>PVJS01005412.1:0-64286 GCA_004027185.1 Glis glis | reverse complement strand
TATTTTGAAACCGGGTCTCACGAAGTTGCGGAGGGCCTCACTAAGTAGAGAGAGAGAGACAGACACAGAGAGAGAGAGAGAGAGAGAGAGAGCTGAGGCTGGCCGCGAACCCGGATCCTCCGGTCTCCGCCTCCCAAAGTACTGGGATTACAAGCGTGCGCCACCACGCCCGGCTTTATTTTTTTATTTTGAGATGCGGTCTCACTAAGTTGCTGAGGCTGGCCGTGAACCTGTGGTCCTCCTGTCTCAGCCTCCTGAGTCGCTGGGATGTTGGGCACGTTTCTACTTTATTGATGAAGGAAGTAAGACAGATATGAATGAGTTCCCTGAAGCCACATACTCAGACAGTGGCAGGGAGCTCAGATGCTACGGAGGTCTGCGGCTCTTTCTCCCTCTCGGGCTGTAAAGAATCATACGGCAGTGGCCCCACCCCATGCTTTGCACCCCAGCCTTCAAACTGAAGGATACTGTGTGCTGGAAGTGTCTGCCCATCCCCCAGAGCTCCGTAACGAGCTCCAACACGCACCAGGCTCAGATCAGCCGTGAGCTCACAGAAAGCTGCGCTCCCCCGGACCCCCAAAGCGAGTCGAGGCCCTTCCTTGGTGCATGTGGCAGACAGACTGTGATGCTGGCTAGCACAGGGACGTACTCTAGACCAACCCAACAGTGTGCGGACCGGCCAGTGTACAGAGGTGCCCGCTCCGCGCGTCCTGCTGGACAATGAGTATCGGGTGGATGAGCTAGTTTTTCTACTTTTCTACCACACACCTCCCACAGAGGCAGGAGGGGAGGCAGTATACAAAGCTCCAAGCACTTCAGCAAGGGAGAGCAAAATCGGGGGGAAGAGGCCCAAAGTCCCACGGCTCAGAACTGGTGGATCGGGGCTTTGAGCCCAGGGCGTCTGACTCAGGGCCTCTTCTACACCCGGGCTGCTGCAGAAACTCCCAGCAGCCCCTCGCTTGCGGATGGGAACAGGGCCAGGCCCTCCCCTCCCTTGGTCTACCATGAGGCCTCCATGGCTGAGCCTTTTATGTCTTCAAGTCCTTTTATCTCTTGGAGCCTAACTCCTACTTTCAGGGAGGACACGGAGGCCCAGAGACCAGACCTCGGCCCCCGGCAGCGCTTCCTCTGTTGCCCCACACCCAGAAAACTCTGCTGGCCGTGGGGGAGAGGTGCTCAGGGCCTCCCCCGGAAGGAAAGCAGACCCCTGAGTCAACAGACTTCCCTGCGGCTCTTCTTCCCCACCGAGAGGTGGAGACCACCCGTGGAGGGGCTGGTGGGGAAACATCCCCGTCCCGGGTTTATTCTGGCAGAGGACCAGCGAGGAAGAGGGCGAGGCTCAGCCCTGGCCTTGAGGTGTTCCCGGCGTGGACGGAGCAGCAGGCAGGGTGGACATCACAGTCCCCGGGGGCTCCCCAAGGCCGGCGTGCAGGGAAGCTGCCGCAGATCAAAGGCCTCGGGGAACGGGCGGGAAGGGCTGGCCGAGCCTCCTCACAGAGCAGCTGGCACCCTCGTGACGCAGGTGAAAGCCACATCCGTCCCTTCTGATGGCCACCTTGACTCCTTCCGTCTTGGGATTCTTTGTTTGCTACTGAATAAATAAACTCTGTTTCTTTGGTATTTCCACGTCTCCATCAAAGTCTCCTCTGGCTGATCTTGGAGAAGAGCGGCCTCATCATCCTTGTTTTCGTGGTACTAGGGATTGGACCCAGGGGCGTTGTACCTCCCAGCTACACTCCCAGCCCTGTTTTATTTTTTATTTTGAAATGGGGTCTTGCTAAGTTTCCGGGGCTGGCCTCAAACCTGTGGTCGTCCTGTTTCAGCCTCCCAAGTACTGGGATTTCAGGTGGGCTCCCCTTGTCTTCCTTTGAGCTGCACTATGACCAAAGCGTGCAGAGAATGCCGGGCAGGGACCTGCCCCGTGCGCCCGGCCCTGCCTGGCCAGCTGGCACTGGGTGGCTTCCCTCCTGCCAACCCGTCTCCCTGTTCTTCTTGGACAGGGACGGTCTTAATTACATTCCTTCCCAAAGGCTGTGCTGGGTGGAACACGGGCAACATTCCTAATGTCAATAGTTAGATATTCATTTTAATCTGTTTTAAAACAAAATTCGTCACTAGTGGATGTCATTTCCTGGGACAAGGCTAGAGGATTTTTTCTTTTTTTGAGTTTTTGTTGTTTTGGTACTGGGAATTGAACCCAGGGGCTTTTTTCCTCTGAGCTACACCCCCATCCCTTATTAATTAATTAATTAATTTTGGTACTGGGGATCAAACCCAAGGGCATTCTACCTCTGAGGTATACCTCGAGCCATTTTTATTTATTTTTTAAACAGGGTCTCATTAGGGTGCTGAGGCTGTCCTCAAACCTGCGATCTTCCAATGTCAGTCAGCTTCCCAAGTACTAGGATTACAGGCATGAGTCACCATGCCTGGCTCAGCCCTTTTTATTTTGAAACAAGGTCTTGCTAAGTTGCTGAGGGTCTCTCTAAGTGGCCGATGCTGGCCTCGTACCTGTGATCCTCCTGTCTCAGACTCCCAAATACTGAGATTACAGGTATGGGCCACGCACCAGGCCCCCCCCCCATCTTACAGAGGGGGAAACGGGCCCTGAGAACAGCAGTCACGCTTAGAATCAGAGTGTGAATTTCTTTTTTTTTTTTTTTTTTTTTGCGGTACCGGGGATTGAACCCAGGGGCATTCTACTTCTGCGCTACACCCCCGACCCTATTTTCTACACTTTATTTTGAAACCGGGTCTCATGAAGTTGCGGAGGGCCTCACTAAGTAGAGAGAGAGAGACAGGGAGAGAGCGAGAGCTGAGGCTGGCCGCAAACCCGGATCCTCTGGTCTCCGCCTCCCAAAGTACTGGGATTACAAGCGTGCGCCACCACGCCCGGCCAGAGTGTGAATTTCTAAAGGCACCGGTCCTGTCCTCAGCCAGCTGTGGACCCCCCTGGGACGGGCCTGTTGGGTTCCAGTCCCACAACTGGAGCCGCACACTGCACCGTTTCCCCGGCTAATGTGGCATTCCTCTCAACGATTCTGCTTGTTAGACTCTGCGGACTTTGAAACACGCAGCAGCTCACCTTATGTTTTATTTCCGGCAAGATGTCCACCAACCTCTGCAGGGCCTGGTGACGGGCCCCCAGCTGCACGGCACAGACACAGGAAACGTTAGCTGGGAAAGGCGGCGGGCGGGTGGAGACACGCTTCACGGGACAGACTGTGTTCAAGGGGCCGTTCTTCATGGCGGAGCCTGCTTTCTTCTCTGGGAAAGCCACAGGCCTGGGAAGCAATTACCTTTAAAAACACACCGATCACAGCCAGGCCCTTCTCCCCCAGGACGGCTTCTTTGTAATTTGGGTATTTCGCAGAATTCCAGTGCACCAAATGCAGCTGAAACACAGCAGAAAGAGAATTAAAATCTACCATAAAGTGGCAGAAAATAGCAGTCACTCTGCCTTCCCTGTGGCAGACCCGTGTCCACTTCACAACTGCTGTGTATGTGTGTACGTGTGTGTGGGGGGGGTAGTGGGGATTGAACCCAGGGGCATCCTACCTCCAACCTACACCCCCAGCCCTATCTTTTTACTTTTGTATTTGTGTGTGTATGTAGTACTGGGGATGGAACCCAGAGGTCTTCTACCTCTGGGCTACACCCCCAGACCTATTTTTTATTTTTTTTTTATTTGGAAACAGTCTTACAAAGTTGCTGAGAGCCTCACTAAGCTGCTGAGGCTGGCCACAAACCTGCAATCCTCCTGTCTCAGCCTCCCAAGTACCGGAATTACAAGTGTGTGCCACCATTGCCTAGCTCTTACTTTTGTATTTTAAAACAGGGTCTTGGTAGGTTGCTGAGAGTCTTTCTACTTGTTGAGGCTGTCCTCGAACCTGCAATTCTTCTGTCTCAGCCTCCCAAGTACTGGGATTACAGGCGTGTGCCATCACACCTTGCTTACAACACCATTTAATTTAATTAATTTTTTTGTGGTACTGGGGATTGAACCCAGGAGCATTCTACCTCTGAGCTACACCCCCAATCCTATTTTACTTTTTATTTGGAAACCGGGTCTCACTAAGTTATGGAGGACCTCCCTAAGTTGCTGAGGCTGGCCTTGAACCTGTGATCCTCCTGTTTCAGCTTCCCAAATACTGGGATTCCAGGCGTGCGCCACCACGCCCTGCTTACAATGCCATTGTATACGAGGGACTTGAGCATCAGTGGATTCTGGATTCCATAGGGTCCTGGAGCCAGTCCCTTGCAGATACTGAGAGACAACTGTCCACATTTCTTCTTTTTTTTTTTTTTTTTTTTTTTTTGCAGTACCGGGGATTGAACGCAGCGGCATTCTACCTCCGCGCTACGCCCCCGGCCCTATTTTTTATACTTTTATTTTGAAACCGGGTCTCACGAAGTTGCGGAGGGCCTCACTAAGGAGAGAGAGAGAGAGAGAGAGAGAGAGAGAGAGCTGAGGCTGGCCTGGCCGCGAACCCGGATCCTCCGGTCTCCGCCTCCCAAAGTACTGGGATTACAAGCATGCGCCACCACGCCCGGCTCACATTTCTTCTAAACACATAGGTGACGACGGACACACTTCTAAACAGTGAGCCGGGCCCTGGTCGGGCAGGAGGAGCACAGCAGCCCTGGGCTTCTCCTGGCTGACATTTGGGGCTCTGCTGGAGGCACTGGCCCACACAGTGCTCCACCAGGTACCTCGCGCCCAGCACACATCAGTGTTCCCCACCAGGGTATCTGGGACGGGCAGGGTGTGGTCTCACCCCGCCCACCTGGAGCCCTCTTGGAATGGGGCACCTGGGTCCTAGAAATGGAGCTGGCTCAGCCCGCAGGCCCCGACTGAGCCCTCTTCCTTCATGACCCCATCCAGCACAGTAGCCTTCCTTGGCCAAGGGGTCAGGAGAGGCAGGACGCCCTAGGCTGGGAGCACACGGAACGGGGATTAGCGGTGAGCAGAGTGGAGACGAGGTGGGCGTGGTAACATGGCGATCAGAGCACCGAGACGGCCACCTCGTGCACGCTCTCGGCACTGTCCTTTCTTGTTTTTGTGTGACGAAACAATTTCACAGTGCAGTGTCTGGCTCATCCCCCTCCCCCACAGTGTGACTGCAGAACCCAATTCCTAGCCCCCCCCAACCCCACGCCCCTGTTGGGGGCCATCTTAGACCTCAGCACCCCCAAAACAAGAAAGATGATGATGTTCTCTATTGTAAAGGCTTTTTGGATTCTCAATAGAGGGCCCCAGGAAGCTGCTAGCCCACAATCGCTGTGAGCGCGTGGATGGGCGAGAGGCTGTTGAGAACTCTCTGTCTGTTCTTGAACCCCAGCCCCCTCACTTCAGCAAATTACACAACTACTTGGGACCTGTCACTTCTCCTGTTCACTGAAAGTAGCTGCAGCACCCTCCTCTTGGGACAGTGGTATGATTAAGTGGGCAGGGTGGTGCTAACCGGTCTGCTCTGAGCATTCAAAGTCCTGGGCAGGAAACCCCCTCACATCCGGGCAACCTGGTCATCCTGCAGGGGAGCCCGGCACCTGGGAGTCACTCAGACCCGTGTGGTTGGGATGACGTCTGCGAACCTCTGCCGGGTACACGTGGTCGTCCACCGTGTGCTCGGAGCCCCACTGGTCCGCTGCTCCCCAGTGGAAGTGGAATTGCTTCAGTCTGTAGTGGTTTTCCAAGGGCCCACCGCTGATGCCTGTAGACGAAGCGGAGAGACTGGTTATTTTGTCTATTTGTCCGGCTGCGGTGTTGCTTGCGGCCCTGTCTATATCTAAGTTGCATGATTTCACCCCAAGAGATTGGGGCATTGCTGAAATGACGAGCTAAGAGGCAGGCTGTGGTGGGTCCTGGTCACCTTACCCAGTGCTGGCCTTAGTAGCCAAGGCTTGAATGAATGCAGGCTCTGGCACAGCCACTAGGAGGCGGTAGGCGTCTCAACTCCCTGCACCAGACGGTGTGGCAAAGGCGCCTTCCTGAGATGCTTACCAGTCCTATAAGCATTTCCAGGAATTTCTTCAGCTAAAAAAAAGCAGCTTAAATCCTATCACCAGGTAACTTAACAGTACAATACGTAGTGAGCAAGGTCTCTCCATAAACAAGTTCCGAGATGCAACACGCTGCCTTCCCCCACCCGTCCTGATCGCATGCCTTCCTGCTTAATCTAGGCCCACCACTGAACCAACGTTCATGAATCCTTCCTTTCCTTTCCTTCCCCTTCCTTCCTTCCTTCCTTCCTTCCTTCCTTCCTTCCTTCCTTCCTCATACTAGGAAGTGAACCCAGGGGCATTCTACCTCTGAGCTACAACCCCAGGAGGAGGAGATGCCCAGGAATCTGGCCTTGCAGCCCACAGGGTGTGGAGCCTCTTCTAGCTGGGCATTCTAGGAGGAGCGAGCTGGACAGAAAGCACAGGCTCTTCCTGGGAGCTCGCCAGCCTCTGCCGCCTATAACAGTGTCAGATGTGGACATCTTGAGCCCTTTCAAGTTGAAACAGAAGATTCTCCCTGTGACAATGTTTCCAAAATTAGACCTGACTGGCAAAGACTGCAGCCAGAAAAATGGCAAGCGTGCTTATTTAAAGACTGGAAAGCTGGGCTTGCTGGTGCATGCCTATAATCCCAGTACTCAGGAGACAGAGACAGGAGGATCGCAGATTCCAAGCCAGCCTTAGCAATTTAGCAAGGCCCTCGGGAACTTAGAGAGACCCTGCTGCAAAATAAAAGAAAAATAAAATAGGGCTGGGGGTGTACCTCAGAGGTAGAATCCTCAGTACCCAAATAATAAATAAATAATTAAATATAAAATACGGCTAGGCATGGTGGCACACACTTGTAATCCCAGTACTTGGGAAGCTGAGACAGGAGGATCACAGGTTCAAAGACAGCCTTGGCAACTTAGTGAGGCGCTGTGCAAATTAGCGAGACCCTATTTCCAAATAAGAACACAAAACAGGACTGTGGGTATAGCCTGCAGGTAGAATGCCCCTGGGTTCTGTCCCCAGCGCCCCCTCCCCAGAGGTGGAAAGTATAAAATAGGGCTGGGGGTGTAGCTCAGAGGTAGGATGCTCTGGGTTCAATCCCTAGTAGCATAAGTAAAAAAAGACTGGAAAACCATGTTTGGTGACTTTTCTGTAGCAGCATGCCAGTGTGGTGGCAGGGACAGGGTCTATGCTGGCGTGGTGGCAGGGACGGGGTCTGGAGGTTAACCTGGCTCAGATACAGAGCCCTCTTCCAAACTGTGTGATCCTGGTCCAGGATCACTGGAGGAATTTCACTCCTGCCAGCCTCCATTTACTCATCTGTAAAGTGGGGGCACACCTGGTACCCACTCCATAGGATTGCTGTAAGGACGAAGTCACAGGGGAAATTCAAAGTTCTTAACACGACACCTGGCATGTCGGAAGCCCTCCACGGAAACAGAACAGCCTTGCCACGTCCCGATGGGGTGAGATAGCCGACTGAGGACTGCAGTTCTCATTGGCCAGGGCCTCCACGTCCCGGTGCCCTGCACCATCCCTCGCTCAGGTAGTTAGTAGTCTGCAGTGGAGAAGGCTTAGTCCACGCTAGAGGGCAACTGACAGCTGGCATCGTGGGCACCTGCTGCCTGCCGGGCAAGCATGCAGGGAACTTGATGTCCCCGAGGGACTGGCGTCTCACACTGGACCTGCAGGGCAGGAGTCCCACTCTGAGAGGCGGAGTCTGTGGCCCATGGGGGTTGTTACCTGCCCCAGGTTACCCAGGGACCCAGCCCAGGCCTGCCCGACCCCTGGCCTCTGGCTTTTGCAGCAGATTCATGCCAAATACTGATGCTTTTCTTGTTAGTAAAGTTAAGGGCACTGGCTCAGATAAAAGAATTTCTAACGGAATGTTCGGAATGAGAATCCAGTGGCGGGGCCGTTGCCTTTAATTAAAAAAAAAAAACGAGGCCAGCCAGAGTCGGGAGAGGAGCCCTCAGCTTGCCAGCCCCACCCCTGCCTCTGCCCACGGGATCAGCCATCAGCCCAGCCTCCTTGGCCAGCAGGTGCATCTGATACAATGGTGCTTGTGGAGATATAATTGGGCAATTGCATCAGCGAGCGCCAGACCCTCCAAATAAAACAACAGATGACATTCGGGGCTGACTCCATGCCGCGCTGGCCGGCCTCAGATAATACTGTCTCCGCAGTTACAACAGACGCCGCTAATAGCTACCTATTTGTGGTTCAGGGCTTTTACCAGAACAAGCAGGCGTTTGGCAGGAGCGACTATTTTAAGGCTGAAAATTAGTATACGAGAGGTTTGAGATGTTCTCATTAATCAAAACTGCAGATAACACGATAACGCAAAGACTAGCCCGTACTTGGTGCTGCGCTGGAATTTTTTAGTTTGTTTTGGCGGTACTGGGGGTTGAACCCAGGGGCGTTCTACTCTGAGCTACACCCCCAGCCCTATTTTTCATTCTTTATTTTGAAACAGGGTCTCACTAAGTTGTGGAGGGCCTCAGTAGCTGAGGCTGGCCGCAAACCTGTCATCCTCCTGTCTCAGCCTCCCGAGTCCTGGGATTACAAGCGTGCGCCCAGCTCCTCTCTGGAATGTGACCAGTGTTCCCAGCTGTGGAGCGCAGGGAGGAAGGGTGCGTGCTGCCCGCACCGGGAAGGCCTTCGCAATTCTCTCCAGGCAACTAAAGGCCACAGCTGGCAGCCAGGATGCTGCCAGAGCTGGAGGGGCGCTGAGAGACCCACTCCCAAAACTCCAGATGAGGGAGCCCGTTTGCTCCCTGGTGGTCGACCCTGAAGTCATCAGGTTTGGAAGCTGGGTGGACTCAGCTCAACTCCTGGGGTCACGCGGCGCGGCTCAGCACAGGTTATCTGCTCTCTCTGCATCTTAGACGTGGCGTGTGCAAAAAGATAATGACGCCTACTTCATGGGAACAAGGCAACGATCAAATACTGCTCCGCTCACAAAGCACCTCCCTGGCACGGCCCCTGACTACTGGCAGCTCAAAGGACGGCAGCGTCACTGTTATGGCAACTCGTCTTATGGTTATTACTAAAATCATCATCACGGCCAGGCGTGGTGGTACACACCTATCATCTTAGTACTTGGGAGGCTGAGACAGGAGGGTCACAGGTTCAAGGCCAGCCTCAGCAACTTAGCAACTTAGTGGGATCATGTTTAGAAGTAAAAACAAAAAGGGTTGGGGCATAGCTTGGAGGTAGAATGCCCCTGGATTCAATCCCCAATACCAATAAATAAAATCATCACATCAGTGTCGTCACCATCTAAGCAGAGACCTGTCACCACCTGAAATGGCCACTGCTGCTCCCAAGACAGACCCACAGGCAGAGACACTGATGGACAAACCCATCTGAAGACAGCTTCCATTAGGATTTTTGTGGGTTTTTTTTTTTTGGTACTGGGGATTGAACCCAGGGGCATTCTACCTCCGAGCTACACCCCCAGCATTCCTGGACTTGGGCTGTTGGGAACTGAGCCCCTCTCTGGGGTCTTTTGGCACCGGGGATAACTATCAATTGTCAGAGGACAGAAGGCCATGACGGACCCCACTCACAAACCTTCATGACTTAAAGTACACCCCAATGCCGGGAGGAGGTTCGCAGGTGGCCTCAGCGCCCGTCACTGTCTTCCTGAGACACCGAGCTTCCGCGGCCACCAAGCTCAGGTTCCCACTTTTCCTTATTTATTTATTTATTTATTTTCAGTACCGGGGATTGAACCCAGGGACATTTTACCTCCGAGCTACACCCCCGGCCCTATTTTTTATACTTTATTTTGAAACCGGGTCTCACTAAGTTGCAGAGGGTCTCACTAAGTAGCTGAGGCTGGCCGTGAACCCGGATCCTCCTGTCTCCGACTCCCAAGTACTGGGATTACAAGTGTGCGCCACCACACCCGGCCCCACTTTTCCTTCTGTAGACCGGGGCTCTGCGTCCGGGCCTGGCCGGCTTCTCCTGCTCCCCCTGGTGGACAGCATCGCGAAGAGCACGCAGCCGTGCCTGGCGGGAGTATTTTACCTTCAAGGAACCACGGTCCTATATTGAGCGCTGGACTCTCCCCGCAAGGTGCCAGGCACGCCACACCGGCCGTCTTCTTCAAATCCTCCTACCACCCCTACAGGGCCGGTGCCAGATCTTCAGTAAACAGAGGGGACCTGGGGGTCGGGAGGCCAGCCGACTCGCTCACACCACCTGGTGGTAGGCAGGGTCAGGGGCACCGGGCTCACGCTCTGCAGTGCCCTCCTGCACCCTCAGGAAGAAGGAGAGGGGCTGCCGGGTGCGTTGGTTTTTACAGCACGTTGGGTCACGCAGGGGTGTGACAGTATTGTCCACTTGGGCCTGGCCGCTGCTACCCTTCACACCATGTCTCCGGTCTTCCTCCTCCCCTCCACCCTTGCTCTCCCATGCTCAGCCCTGCCCCGCGGGCCAGCCCTCCCTGCCCTGGGCCTTGGGCCATTCCTTGGAAGGAGTTCCTTGGAAGGAGCCCACCGCCGCTCTCGGTTGTCCTCTGCTGTTGGCAGGAGGAGCCGCAGGAGCTTGCATCCCCCACTCCTGGAAAAGAGCTGGATTCACCGTGCCGGTGTAAACCTCCTGCTGGTGTCCTGCTTTGAGCCTGGGCACCTGCCTGTGGGCATCAGACCCAAACGGTCATCTTTTATATGCAAAATACTTCGACACCACTTATCTTCTCTGCGTGCTTCCTGTCTTGCTCACCCGGTATTTCCTTCCCTTCTCTCCAAGTGGGTTTTTTTTTTCTGTTTTAAATTTATGGGAGAGTCTCATTACTCTCATTTTCCCACTAGAAAATCTTTCAAGTCCGCCGTCTCTCAGCTGCGTCTCCCATTCTCCTGGCTCTGCTTGGTGACAGAGGTGAATGAAGGGGACAGAAAATCTGGAGGGGGGGGAGCTTAGGTTTAGAAAGGAAGCCGTGGAGAAGGGGAGGGAGAGATATGAAGGGGAGACCGGGCTTCGGGAGGATGATGGATAGAGTAAGCCTGATTGGCCTGCGTGGACGTGAGCCACGGGGGATACCCAGCTCACTTGCAGCCAGACGATTTTTTCAGTCTGCAAGCGGGCTGGGGCGCGTGCCTTTGAACCAGATGGAGCAGGTGGTGGAGAAGCCAAGAGCGGGTCAGGATGAGGTCAGAGGCAGGCGGCCTGCCTGCAGACAGGTGCGAAGCTGGGAGCCTCGGAGCAATTGAGTCAGGGATGGGCGAGGTCAGCTAGGACTCACATCTGTGGGGAAAGCCTGGCTGGCTTCTGGGAGCAGAGTCCCTGTCATCCTGTGGAAGTCACTTTCTTCCTCTGCTTCTGTCCCCATCTCGCTCCAGGGCCAGGCCAGACACTCTGGCCACAGTCACTGTGATTGGCTCGACCCAGCCGGGATCCGTGTGGGGTCACTGAGCCTCAGCCGGGACTGCTTCTGGAACCGCCTGTTCTTGGGCTGCTCTGTCCCCAAGGCTGAGCTGTAGCCTCAGCTGTGGTCTTTGCCACCATCAGGGAACCCCCAGCCTGGAGCAGATCCCCCCAGGGGAAGCAGAGGCCAGAGAGGGCGCTCAGGTCCTCGGTGGTGCGTTGGACAACCTGGGCTCAGCCCTGCCCTGTCCTGCCCAGGATCGGAGCCTACCATTTTCCCCCTTCTTTGCTTAAGCCAGTTTGAGTTGGGTTTCTACCACACACAACCAAAAAGAGGTCGTAATTAATGCAATAGGTTCTGCGCCTGGACAGCAAAAAGGAGCTCAGAGGCTGAGGGTGCAAGGGAGGAGGGCCAGGGAGCACGGAACTGGGAGTGAGGGTGTAGCGGTGCCAGCCTGGCCCCTGTGCAAATCTCTTCCCAGCTCCACCATCAGCGACTTCGCCCCTGGAAACTTGAACCGGCAGTGTGAGAGCGGACACAGCACGGAGTGGTCACACCACGGACGGAGCGTGGCTCTTGCCAGCTGCGACATGTAACCAGTTTTCATTGGCTGGTTGCTTCTTCCTCCCCCTGGAAGGTAAGCTTGGGAGGGCACCAGGCCCCTCCTCAGCCTCGCTCTCTCCCTGTCCTGTGACCCGCCTCGGTCCTCCTGGGCCTCCTGTTTCCACCCCACACAGCTGCCAGGAAGGCAGCGACCCTGTCCTCGTCTCCCTCCCCCCTACGTCTGTGACCCCACTTCCTGGACACTGCAGAGGAGAAGAAAGGCAGGGAGCCCGCTGCTCACCTGACTGCTCCGTGGTGTCATCAAATTCCACCTGGAAGAAGTAGCCGGTGTTCCAGACGTACTGACAGGACGCTGCGTCGTAGGAGACCCTGAGCGGCCCCAGCCCGGGGTCGTAGACGCTGTCCCTCCGCTGGATGTCTATGGGAGACTGTCTGGTGCCCCCTGGCACCGAGACCTGGCTCGTCCAGAGGGGGTGCCCTGGGGACAGAGGGAACACCCATCTGAGGCACTGGATGGACAGGACAGACACCTTGCAATTGGAGACCTTGCAAATGGCAGAGGACACCCCAGACCCTCTCCCCAGTGCTGCCCCAGGCCTGAAATGCCATCATTAGAATTGTGTGAAGCCAGGTGTGGTGGCGCACGCCTGTCATCCCAGTACTTAGAAGGCTGAGACAGGAGGATCACAGGTTTGTGGCCAGCTTCAGCAACTTAGCAAGGCCCTCTGCAACTTAGTGAGACTCTGTTTCAAAAAAAATAAAAATAAAAAATTAATAGGGTTAGGGTTTAGGTAGGACAGGGCTGGAATGCCCCTGGGTTCAATTCCCAGTACCACAATAGAATAGAATCAAATTGTGCGTCTGGTTTCCCTTTAAAGTGGCAACACTGCGGGCAGGTCCTGTAAATGAGGGACACTGTGGTGGGCCCTGACCCTCATCCTTGCGCTGGGGAGGCCGTCGGGAGAGGTGTGGACTGCGGCAAACTGGAGGGCGAGGCAGCCCCTCACTGCCACTGCGGTGCAGCCAGGGCAGCGTGAGCCCTCTGGGCCAGACCCTTAACTCTTCCAAGAGAAGATAAAAGTCCAGATTTTCACATGATGTCTCCCAATGTTTCAGCGTCGCCAAGTAATTCTATTTTTTTTTTTTTTGCGGTACCGGGGATTGAACGCAGGGGCGTTCTACCTGCACGCTACGCCCCTGGCCCTATTTTTTATATTTTATTTTGAAACCAGGTCTCACGAAGTTGCGGAGGGCCTCACTAAGTAGAGAGGGAGAGAGAGACAAGAAGAGAGAGAGAGAGAGAGACAGAGACAGCGCGCGTGCGTGAGCTGAGGCTGGCCGCGAACCGGGATCCTCCGGTCTCTGCCTCCCAAAGTACTGGGATTACAAGCGTGTGCCACCACGCCCGGCCGTAATTCTATTTTTTAAGTTTTAAACATTGTGCAAATGAAGAGTCACATTTATGGCCTGAATAGCCCGCTGTCCCTGTGCCCTGAGATTCTGGGCCAGTCACTCACACTTGGCCCAGCTGCAGTTTCGCCATCTGTGGGAATGGGCACTGTGGCGTGTCCTAGTAACAGGTTTGCCGAGAGGACCGGCTAGGATGGAGTGCACCTGGACCCACCTGGGTCACTTCCCAGCGTGGAGCACACCTTGGCTCCCTTCTCCTGCTGCACAGCCCGGCACAGACGCTGAGGCGCACCCAGGACGATGGCTCGGCCCTGAAGGATTCTGCAGATAGAGCCGCTGGGGCGGTCTCATGACAGGCGGCAGGACTCCGCAGCACCCACAGCTGGCAGGGTGCTGGGGCCACAGAGGGCTTCCCCTTCAATTCACAGCTGTTCCTGTCTTCTGTGCTCTGTGCTCTCCAATGAGCCGCTCGGAGCTGGCACAAGTCCCTACCGCGTCCCACAGGAGGTGAGATTCAAGCCAGTTTACACCCCACAGACCACTGCTGCATCCAATCCTCCCAGTGGGCGTGGATATTTAACACAGCTGCACAAGCCTTAATTTAAACCAAACCTGGGAGCTGCCAAACACCCCTGGGGAGGCCCTCGCCCAGCCCGGAACCCCGGGCTCCCCGACCCAGAAACGCAAGGTGTGGCCGAGTGGGTATTTTGAAGCTCCATTAACTGAGTGGCATAAATGAGACCACCAACATGGAAACATCTGTGTTGGGCACAGCGTCTGCTGCCAGATTCAAGGGTGCTGCCCATCGAGGCGTGCAGAGGCGACTCCACGTGAATACTGGAGAGGTCGCGGCCGTTTGCTCACGTCGGCCTCGAGTCTCCACGGCAGCAGCTGGTGCTCAGCAAGGTAAATTTCCTGCCGATGAAAGCAGCCTCAGGCGGGAAGGAATGGAAGTACATGGTGCCCTCTTTTGCATCAGTTAACAGACGTGCAGAGCCTGGCGTGGTGGCGCACGCCTGTAATCCCAGTACTTGGGAGGCCGAGACAGGAGGATCGCAGGTTCGAGGACAGCCTCAGCAAGTAGTGAGACTCTCATCAACCTAGTGAGACCCTGTTTCAAAGTAAAAAAATAAAATTGTCTGGGGGTGTAGCTCAGAGGTAGAAGGACCCTGAGTTCAATCCCCAGTACCAAAACAACAACAACAACAACAAACATGTACAGGCTTCCTCCTACAGGTCAAGCCTGGCCCCAGTGCAGGGGACACTGGGCTGAATAATCTGCCAAAGTCCCCGCCCCAGGCAGCTGATGTACTTGTTCCTGTCCTATGGTTGAATGTCACTAAGGGTCCCCTCTCCTGTGCGCTCTCACTGTCCAGGTTTGACACCTATAGCCAACCTCACTCCCGACCCTTTGACCTCCAGGGAGGACCAAGTCCCCATCGCATGGTCCCTGCTTGGCCGCCTGGTCACTTGCTTTGACAAGTGGCATGGTAGCCGACTTGACGTGAGCAAGGCCTCGGAGTATGTTTGCAGGCTGGACTTGCGGGCTGAGCGCCGGCCCCTCACCAGAAGAAGGCTGTGCCACAAGTGGCTGCCGGCCCAGGGAGGATGAGAGATGTGTTGAACATACTGGGTCTACAGCTGGGACCCAGCCCAGCCCAGCCTGGGTGAGCCAAACTCGAGACCCACAGCCTGTGAGTGAGAAATACCTATTACAATGTCCAGGAAGCCGGGCGTGGTGGTGCACACCTGTAATCCCAGTGCTTGGGAGGTTGAGATAGGAGGATTGCAGCTTCAAGGCCAGCCTCAGCAACTTAGCAGGGCCTTCAGTAACGTAGTGAGACCCTTTAAAATAAAAAGGGCTGGGGAGTAGCTCAGAGGTAGAATGCCCCTGGGTTCAATCCCTAGTACCCCCACCCCCCAAAAAAGTTCAGGAAGGTGCTGCGGTAGATGCTCAGTCACCCGCTCTCCCAGGGAATCAAACCTTTGCTCATCCGGTTTGACAATCACTGTGGTGTAAACTTCCCTCCAGAGCTGGTTCCTGATCGCAGACGTGCCAACGTGCACATGCCCCCGCGCCACTCCTGGAGAGTGTGTCATCAAACTGGTCCTAAGGCCACTTCTGAACATGCTGACTTTTCTTTTTTTTTTTTGCGGTACCGGGGATTGAACCCAGGGGCGTTCTACCTCCGCGCTACACCCCCGGCCCTATTTTTTATACTTTATTTTGAAACCAGTTCTCACAAAGCTGCGGAGGGCCTCACTAAGGAGAGAGAGAGAGAGAGAGAGAGAGAGAGAGAAAGACAGGGAGAGAGAGAGAGAGAGAGAGAGAGAGCGAGCGCTGAAGAGCTGAGGCCGGCTGCGAACCCGGATCCTCTGGTCTCCGCCTCCCAAAGTACTGAGATTACAAGCGTGCGCCACCACGCCCAGCTTACATGCTGACTTTTCTCTCAAGACCAAACCGCCAGTGGCTTGGGATCATTTTTATCTACAAACGTTCCCCCCAAATGAAACATCCTGCAGAATGCCAAGGAGTAAAACAGCTAACGGCAGGACAGCATCCCTGGGAAGTTCCGGTCCTCCCTGAACCCTTGGCTACTCCCAGGAGCAGTTTTTGGACCATAGCACAATTTACATAGGCACTTGGCACGGAACAGCGCTCTGTCCAACACAAGTCGTTCAGAGTATAGGAGTGCGCTTTGTAACGGCCACCTAATGCCCGCCAGCAAGGCGATGCTCTCAGCACCCAGGGGACACCCAGGGGACAGCCCAGCAGCAGTAACTGCATCTGGCCTCTAGAGGGCGCTCACACACTGGCGCCCTGCTCTGTCCGCCTCACCAGCAATCCCCTGGTTTCATTCTTCCAACAATTCTGTGCAGTTAGTACTGTTATTAACCATCTTTCACAATGAAACTGAGGCTCAGAGAGGTTAGGACACTTGCCGAGGGGCACACAGGGATGGGACCAGGATTCTGATCTCTGTGTTGTGGTACTCTTATTTATTTTGGTACTGGGGATTGAACCCAGGCGCATTCTACCTCTGAGCTACACCCCCAGCCCCTTTTAATTTTTTGTTTTGAAACAAGATCTCACTAGGTTGCTGAGAGTCTCACTATGTTGCTGAGGCTGGCCTTGAACCTGGGATTCTCCTGTGTAGCCTCTCAAATTCTGGGATTACAGGCATGTGCCACCACACCTGGCTAATATTCTAGTGCTCTTGATGGTCCTAAAGGTCATATCAATCTAAGAGTAAAAGAGTGGATAGATTTGACTATACTTTAGGCAAAAAGTAAGATGCAGAATGGCAGTACCATTTTTTTGCAGTACCAGGGATTGAACCCAGGGGCATTCTACCTCTGAGCTACACCTCCAGCCCTATTTTTTATTCTTTATTTTGAAACAGGGTCTCACTAAGTTGCGGAGGGCCTCACTAAGTAGCCGAGGCTGGCCACGAACCTGCGATCCTCCTGTCTCAGCCTCCCAAGTACTGGGATTACAAGCATGGGCCACCACGCCTGGCTAGGACTTCTATTTTGAAAAGCCCTGGGTATGTGCACACAGACCTTTCTACGTGTGTGGAGGAACGCCCGTGAAGGCTGCACCCCCAGCTACTCACGGCAGTCACCTCTGGGAACTGGGCTCAGGGCAGAGGGACTTTCTGCACTGGGGTATCTATCCCCTTCTGTGTCATCTGGATTTTACGGGCCAGTCAGGACAGGGCCCAGCGTTCAGCATTTCCAGCAGGCTCTGGGGCCTGGAGAGGCTGGTCATGTTCACGCGGAGCCCGGCGTGTGCCAGGGTTTCTACACGCGTCCTTTCTTCTCCACGTGGCTGGGACACAACCCCCAGTCATGCCTGTTCCATGGATGAAGAAGCTGAGGCTCAGGGAGGGGCAGCTCGGCCGGGCTCTCCCCTCACAGAGCCGCTGGTTCCCACATCCAGCATGCTCAGCATGTCCGCCGGGAGCCTGAGACCTCCAGCTGCGGAGGGAGGCCCAGCGAGGCTGGAGCTGGGACAGAGCCGCATAGGCCCTTGGTTTGCAGAGGAAGCTTCTGAGACCAGAATAAGGAAGGGCCCCATCCACGGTGGCAGGGCACTGACTACCCCTCGTTCCCAGCAACCCCCGTTCCCCACAACCTGGGAAACTGAGGCTCAGGGTCACCCTGCACAAAAGAGACAGAGCAGAAGGCTGAACCCAAGCCGGCTGGCTCAGGACAGCGTCCCGTCTCGAGAGCCACCCTGAAACTGGGCAAACTTCAAATGGCGCCTGGGGAAGTCGGTGGATCTACTCACGAGCAGCGTTTCCGTTTCTCTGGGCGCAGAAGCGCAGGGAGCCCCACTGTGCCGGCCTTACTGTGGGTCCCTGGAGAGCACCCCACAGCTGCTGGACCGGGAAGGGCTTGCGGGGGCTCCTACTCAGCACCGCGGCCCTGAGCATCTCGGCTCTGCTCCTCGATCAAAGAGGGCGACCTTTCCCACTGTCTGACCTCGCTTTGGTCAAGGGCAACTGTGGAGTGGGGTGTACCCCACCTCGAGGAGCACACCCAAACCCCGGAGCCTCATGGTTAAATTTCAACCCATGCCTGTCCCAGCTCGTTGGGTGACGTCCCTCTTAGGGGTGGGAGCCTGGGGACGAGCGTCCTTCACTGGGGACAGGCCACTCAGGTCACTGCGCTTCGATCTGACAAACAGCTGAGCGAGTCCATCGGGGAGGAGTCGGGAAGCAGGGAGCTGCTGGGAACACCAGGGAGCACTCAGGAGCAAGCAGAGGGGAAGTCCTCGTCCCCTCTGGTGTTGACCTTGAGGTCTAAAGCCCTGGGACACTCAAGAGAAGCACAGAGCTCTGTCCTGTCTGAGCTGGCGACATAGGGACAAAAGCACAGGGACGGAGCCGGGCGTGGTGGCGCACACTTGTAATCCCAGTACTTGGGAGGCTGAGACAGGAGGATTACAGGTTTGAGGCCAGCATTGGCAACTTAGTGAGATCCTCAGCAACCTAGTGAGACTGTTTCTAAACAAAAAATAAAAAAAGGGCAGGGGGGTAGCTCGGAGGTAGAATGCCCTAGGTTAAAAGCACAGGGACTGGAGCAGACATGGCGCTGTGGAGACCCAACGCCCATATTTCCACAAAATAGCCACTCCCCTGCAGTCAGATGTTCCGTGGCTGGGGACACCCCGGGTTAGGTCTGTTGTCTTAGTATAAATACAACCCCTGCACGAAAGGGGTTGCATTTGCATGATAGGTAACTTGGTCCCCTGGCCACAGTCAGTGATATTTGGATATGCAGACCACAAAGAGACCTGCTTGGCCTGAGCAGCAGTCCCTCCCCAGACACCTTCTGCCTGTGACACGGCGCCCACAGGGAAGGAGAAGTGTGGGTTGCTGTGGTTGTTTTGGGGTTTAAGCTCACAGTATGGGAGGGCAAGGACGGCTCATTCCTGGTGTCAGAATTGTAGGTCTGCAAGCCCCAGGAAGGAACAGGACGCAGGGCGAGTCTGCCTTGGGCTCTGTGAACCCAGGGACCCTTCGGACCCATCTTAGGGCTCCAACCGCCACTGCATCCATTTTCTGCTGGTGTCGCTGACATGCGGCAAAACCGTCTCTGGGTTTGTCTTCCACAAGGTCCTTTCAGAAGCTTCATTCATTCATTCATTCACTTCAGCCCCAGCGTCCTGGTCCGTAAGATGGGGACAGTCACTGTTGCTGCGAGGGTCCCTGCAGTGTCATGGGACGCTCTCAGCTGGCACTTCCGTGGCTGCAGGCCGAGTCCCACTTCCAGGCCCGGCTGGGCCGAGCAAGCAACAGGGCTCCCCCGCTGGGTCCAGTGGTCAGCAGGTCCTCGCAGGCTGTCCTCGGCCACCCCACCCGCAGCCTGCCGCACCTGGGAAGTCCCTGTGGGTTTGGGGTCTCCTGGTCCCCCAACCCCCACTGGCAGGCTCTGCTCTGCTGAGACAATGTTCCCAGACGGCTTGCAGGGCACCATCCTCATACCCGTTGATTCAGGGGCCAGGACAGCATGAATGGAAATCTCTGTCCCTGAAAAGGGACAAATGCCACACTCGTGTGGACCTCAGGAAACATCTGGAGCAGCTCGGACGTGGGAAGCGAAGACCTCCTCTTTCCGTAGTGAGCTGCTTAGCACTGTCACAGAACTTTCCTACATATGTATTCGCCTAGCTTTTTATAAATGATGGATTATATAGCCGGGCGTGGTGGCACACGCTTGTAATCCCAGTACTTTGGGAGGCGGAGACCGGAGGATCCGGGTTCGCGGCCAGCCTCAGCTCTCTCTCTCTCTCCCTTTCTCCCTCTCTCTCTCTCTACTTAGTGAGGCCCTCCGCAACTTCGTGAGACCTGGTTTCAAAATAAACTATAAAAAAATAGGGCCGGGGGTGTAGCGCGGAGGTAGAATGCCCCTGGGTTCAATCCCCGGTACCGCAAAAAAAAAAAAAAAAAGATGGATCATATAAAAAGGTTCTCTCTCAATCGCTCTTTATGTTCATGCAATAATTTATCATGAACAATTTATATATTCTCACATAGTTCTTTTATTTATTTTGGTGCTGGGGATTGAACCCAGGGGCATTCTACCTCTGAGCTGCTCCTCCAGCCCTATTTTATTTTTTATTAGTTAACAGGGGTCTTGTTAAGTTGCTGAGGCTGGCCTCGAACCTGCAATCCTCCCATTTCAGCCTCCCAAGTGCTGGGATTACAGGCCTGCACCACCATGCCTGGCATAGTTCTTAAAAAAAAAAAACAGCCGGGCGTGGTGGTGCACACTTGTAATCCCAGTACTTGGGAGGCTGAGACAGGAGGATTGCAGGTTCGATGACAGCCTCAGCAAGTAGTGAGACTCATCAACCTAGTGAGAACCTGTTTCAAACTAAACATAAAATAGGGCTGGGGGTGTAGCTTGGAGGTAGAATGCCCCTGGGCTCAATACCCAGTAATACACACACACACACACACACACATACACACCACACAAAGAAGTTGTATTCTAGTCAATTAACTGATTTTATGGATTCGCACACCTGTTTCCTCTACCGTTCCTCATGCCCAAGGGATGCTTTGCAGTGGCAACCGCATGTGCATAAGGAAGTGGAACCCAGCGGCCTTATTGCAATGCTCCTCACCGCCCGGCTGAGGTGCCGGGACCCATCGCAGCCTGTCCTGAGTGGAAACCGCAGCAAAGAAACTGAGCTAATCAGGCAGCCCGCAGCCCCGAGTGAGAGTGTTCTCTTCCTCAGCTCTAAGCAGGCTCCGCCTCTCCTCCCGGAAAGTGTGAGTCAAGAGTCAACACTGCTGGGAGAAAAGGATCACTGATCAGACAGCCCATCAGCGAGGATGCCAGTGCTCACAAGCCCTCAGGGAGGGGAGCCCTGGAGACACTCAGCCCCTGTCCTCTGGAGACTTAAGCTTCCCCTGGGAGCCTAACCCGCCTCCCGCCACCCACCTGACTTTAAGGTCCGGCTGACCCCACTCCTGAAACATTTCAGGCTTGGCAATCAGAGGAACAGCACCGCCAGGTGTCTTGCTCTGGCCAGTCAGTGTCGGCCCTGGGAGTTTTGCTGAAATTATAGGTTAGAGTCACTCTCTCTCCATATGGGATATTATTAAGCTAGCAAAGTTATGTGTGTAGTTGCTGGGGACCCTTCTGGACACCCTGCCCAAGAATGGAGAAAAAAATCCAGGCTCAAAGATGGAAAGGGAGGGGTGGGGAGAGGGAGGTGAGAGACAGAATATGACACTAATTTCACCCAAGCAGTTCCTAGTCCTATGTCCTGAGGTCCACTTCCAAACTTCTCAGTTATATGAATCAATAAATCCATCCTTCCTTTCTTTCTTCTTCTTGTTTTTTTCTTTTTGGTGCCGGGGATGAAACTCGGGCGCCCTAGGCGCGGTACGGTGGCCAGGGTCGCAGGACCTCTGCGCTGTCCCGGTCGCCCAGGACTCGTACCGCGGCCTCGGTGGCAGCGGGTGGCGGCCTCGGGGAGGCAGCGGCAGGAGGCCGGGCAGCGCCTCTCCTTTCCCGAGAGCAGGTGGCTCCGGAGTCCTGCCAGGGCCGGGACTTCCCGCCCGTCGCGAGCCCCAGCGGGGAGTGTCTCGACGCTGCATGATGCACACGCGCACGTTCGTGCGGCTTCGGGTTCGAGTCCTGGGCGCACAGCACGCCACACAGGACAAGATCGAGGCCACACGTCCGCGCGCACCACCCCGTCCACGCCGATTCCTCTGGCCCGAGCCTGGGCGGGAGCAGGGGGGACCCGCGGGGGCGCACGGCCCACCCGAGCCCGTGCCACTACAAATCCCAGCAGCCCTCGGTGCGGGGACGGGACGCGGCAGCCGGACTCTGGAGGGACTACAAGTCCCGGCATGCACAGCCCGGGCCCAGGGACTACGAGTCCCAGAGCGCACCGCGCGCCGCGTCGGGCACTCTGGGATGTGTAGTCATGAGAGGGGAGCGGGTGCCTATTCACTCCATCTCAGAGGATGCCCTTTCTTCACACGGTCCGCTGAAGTGGTTTCAATCGCGCTAGCGAACAGAGCGGGCATGCGGGCATCAGACCGAGAAGTGGGCGCCCGCGGAAGCCTACCCTCGGCGCGATAGAGGGACGCCTGCGCACGCTCGCCAGGGTCCGCCGGCCACAGCGCGCGCAGAAGGCGCCGGGCGCAGGCCCCGCCCCATGGCTCTGCTGGCCCCGCCCACCCCGCGACCGGCGCCCAGGGAGGCTGCGCGGAGGGCGGGCCTCGGGCCGCGGGGAGGTGCTCGCGGCGCCTGCGCAGAGCGGCGGCTTCTCTCGCGAGGACGGACGCCATTATCGCATCTCCCCGACAAACACCACGAGAATTCCGCAGCCCACACGGTAATTGCAGCTCCCGCAGCCGGTCGCGCCTCCACTCCCCCTTCCCGCGGGGCGAGAGCGAGAGCGAGATCTCCGTCCGCCCCCGCCCCGCCCCGCCGCGCCAACGGCGGCCAACGGTCGCAGGCCCGCACGCCGCGCTGGGCGGGGGCCGGGCGGGCGCCGCCGCTGTCGCCGTGTCCCGCCGCGCCCGGCAGGGGTGCTGGCGCGGGCCGAGGCGGGCGGGCCGAGGCGGCAGGGCGGGCTGGCGGGCGGCAGGGCAGGGCAGGGCAGGACGGGCGCGGGCCGGGGCGGGAGGGCGCCGAGCTCGCGCGGCCGCGGCCCTCTGCCCGGCCGTGTCCGCGTGCGCGTCCCCGCGAGCGATCGAGCGAGCGATCGAGCAGCTCTGCAGCCGTCCGCGGCGTCCCCGCCCTCGTCCCGCCGCCCGGGGCCTCGGCGCCGGCCCCTGCACCCGGGGGACAGCCGGGGCGGCCGTGCCGGTGGCGCGTCCCGTGGCCTTGGCGTTTCCGGGTCATGCCGCGCCGCGCCGCGCGGGGACGAGCTCCTGCCCGGGTCTGTGCTCGGGACAGATAGACAGACGGACGGACAGCGCGTCTGCAGCACGAGTGCAGGGCACAGCGCAGGGCCCCGGCCCCGAGAGTGACAGCCGTCGCTGCGCCCGCTGTCCCCTGCCGCCTTGTTTACATTAGGACTCGCCAGGACTGTGCCTTACGGGCCAGTGCGTCCCTTTCCTGTGCAGCTTTTTTTTGTTTGTTTTGTTTCTTTCTGGCATCTGTCATGGCCTTCGTTTTTCTTCGTGTTTTCAGAAATGCTCCGGTTGACTCCTTACATTGTAATTTCTGCAGGATGGTGTCCAGTCTCTCCCCACAGCCCTCCGGCCTCTTTTTTTTTTTTTTTTTTTCCTAATCTGGGTCACATACTCTTCAGGCTTGCACAGGTAACCAGCCCCGGAGTTTCCTTATTTTACACCTGGTGTGTGGAGGACACCATGTTGTCATCTTGGCTTGCTTTTCATCGTTTTCGGTGAGAACCTTTGCCAAGTACTCTTGCTCCTTTTGGGTACCCCCTTTTCCTTCCTGGATGTTCTTAGGACCTTCTCTTCGACATTACACGATATTTTACGGTGTGCCCAAGTATGTGCATCCTGCTCCAGGTGTTCTTTGACCTGCAGGCTTGGTCTCCAGCTCTGGGAAATTGTCTTGAGGCTTTTGGGAATTCTTTCTTCTCCGGGTTTGCTCTTCCCTCTTTTAGGAGATCCTGTGAATGTCTTGGATTGACCCCGTGAATCGTGTCTTTATTTTTCTCCCTGTGCCATTTTTATTCTCATCTTGGGAGAGGGCCTCAGTGTATCTTCTAATCCCACTTAAAAATGTTTGCTTCTGCCGGGCTTGATGGCGCACGCTTGTAATCCCAGTACTTGGGAGGCAGAGACTGGAGGATCCGGGTTCGCGGCCAGCCTCAGCTACTTAGTGAGGCTCTCTGCAACTTCGTGAGACCCGGTTTCAAAATAAAGAATAAAAAATAGGGCCGGGGGTGTAGCTCGGAGGTAGAATGCCCCTGGGTTCAATCCCCAGTTCCGCAAAAAAAAAAAAGTTTGCTTCTACAATCAAACTTAATTTCTAAGAATGTAGGTGTCCTGTTCCTTTCCAACAGTGGCTTATTGTTTTATGAACGTGTTATCGCTCCTTGACGCCGAGGAAAGTAAGGATTCTTTTCCATTCTCTTTTGTTCTGATTTCTTGTTTATTCTAGTGTCACTTTTTTTTTTGGTAAATATTGCCTTCTCATTTTGCACAGCAGGTCCTTCGCCAATATTGGTCATGATTGCCAGCATGGTGGTGTATGCCTGTAATCCCAGTACTTGGGAGGCTGAGACAGGAGGATCTCAGGTTTGAAGCCAGTCTCAGCAACTTAGGGAGACCCTGTTTCAAAATAAATATAAGCCAGGCATGGTGGTGCATACCTGTAATCTCAGTACTTGGGAGGCTGAGATAGGAGGGTCACAGGGTCAAGGACAGCCTCAGCAAGTAGTGAGACTCATCAACCTAGTGACACCTTGTTTCAAAATAAAAATAAAATAGGGCTGGAGATATAGCTCAGAGGTAGAATGCCCCTGGGTTTAATGCCCAGTAACCCCCCCCCCCAAACACACATAAATAGGGCTGGGGGTTTAGCTCAGAGGTAGAGCACCGCCCCTAGGTTCAATTCCCAGTGCCACCAAAAAAATATGACACGTATGTTGATCAGGATTATTGTCAGAGGCAAGAGGAAGCTGGCACAGAGCCCTGGTCAGTGACCTGGTTTTGACAATGGTGGGTTTCCCCTCTAGCGACTGCCTGGGAGCTTGTTGTGGGACCTGGGATGTCAAATCACAGAGACTTTCTCTGGCCATTCAGCTTCTCTCAGGAAGTCCCCTTGGCTTGGGAGCTCTTCCATTTTGTAGGGGCCTCGGGAGAGACAGCCCTAATGTTACCCAGACTGGTTTCCAGGAAGCAGGCCTAGCGCCCCTTCCGCTTAGGGTCCTGGCCTGCCCGCAGGCTTCTGTGAGGCTAGAGCCTCACTCCTGTGTGCTCCAGTTGCTCTTTCCTTTGCTTGGGTTGGATCCTCTCTCTAAGAAATTAGTGAAGTCTCTTGCTTGCTTCCACACTCTCTCTTGTGGGATTATCATACTCTATAAAAGTAATAATCATTTAAACGGGACATGTAAAGATCACCACCTGTGTGGCCACTCTCCTGCCTCCTTGTGGCCTTGGTGAAGTGTCCACCACTGTCAGGGACAGGATGGGTGCCAGGTCACTGTTCCTGCGGCTTCTGGCTCTGCAGCCTTGGAGGGGTGCCAGGCTCATCTGGGGAAGGCCAGTCAGACATGTTACGCTGAACACCATGATTTCGGAACCTTCCCTCGGCTTCTCCTGGGACCCAAGCACTGAGCTCGCTATGGGTTCGGCACGCCAGTTTCAAGCTTGTCTGCAGTCCAGTGATGACCGCACTTGGAGCGTAGCCTTGATGCAGTCCCGCGATTGTCACACTTGCAAGTTGTGCATATGAAATTAGCCCCATTTGTCAGAGCGGTCCACAGCAGTCCTGCAGTACTGATCAGCATCACTTGGGAGTTTGTGAGAAATGCAGACTTTTAGGTCCATCTAGACTTTGGGAATCTGAATCTGCAACTTGGTAAATTTAATTTTCAAGTAATTTTAGTCTTTCCAGAAAAGTTGCAAAAATATTTTAGTGAGCTTTCGTTTCCTTCGCTTACCTCCCCTAACTTTGACATCTTATACAACAAAATATCCATGCAAACACGAGAAACTTAATATCAGTGCAGCACTATTAACTGAATTACACACCTTACTCAAATTGCAGTTTTTCACTAATGTCCTTTTTGTTTCAGGATCTATTCAGGATCACACGTTACATTTTGTTGTCATGTCTCTTCCAACCTGGTATTTACACAACCCCAAAGAATTTTCCCTAGGATATTTATAAATCTGAATGGGAAAAATAAAATAGTCATTTCACAGTGGGAAAACTCAGCAAGGACCACCTGAAGTAAACGATCAAAGTTAGCAGTAAGACATTGGTGTCAGATCTCTTCCTGAGACACACTGAGGACTGGTGGTGGTGCCAGAAATGCAGTTTCATCACAAGAAAATGTTAGGCCCAGATTGAGGGACGTTCACAAAATTCTGACGAGTGCCCCTCAGAAGTGGCCAGGTCTTGAAAGTCGGGAACTCAGGATTCACAGGCAATAAGAGGGTCAAGCAATGCATGTGCACATTGATGCTCAAGAAGCAAAATGCCGAGAAAGAACCGTAAGCTTTGTTTTACAGATTGGGGCTTAAGAGAAATGGGATTCCAGGCCCAAGTTCTGGACCAATTTCCAATAATGGTATGGCTTATTAGCCTTAGTTTTTCCTCATAATCATCATCTATGCTATATAAATCCCCCAAACCTCACTTGTACATATGTGACGGTGGGAGGCACCCTTTAGAATGTCCACGTAACTTAAAGTACCGCTTCAGCTATTGAAATCTTGAGAAAACTTCCTCTGGAAGAAAATACTTCCGGGATAGAATCTATACTGAGGATCCCAACAAGAATGTCTCAGGTAAAAGCTTGAAGAAGTCTTCCTCTCACCTGTGGTAAATAAAGACCTTTAATGTTTCCTCTTCACATGTAAGATGGTCATATCGTATACTACGCCACGAGTTGTTCAGCAGCAGTGTTCTGAGCCACCCTGCAGTGATCCTCTGGCAGCGGGGCTGTTGAGGGAACCTGGAGAGCTGGCGTTGGAGTCCTCACACGGATGCAGTTTTCCTCATGGTACCTGGAGCTCACTTAGCTCCTGGCACGGTGTGGAGCGGGAGTCTGTGTGCCCCCAGCCTGCAGGGCTGCTGCTCTGGAGTGAAACACCCTGTCTTTGTCCCTCTGCACCTTGCCTCTGACGCCACTGGTCGGTTGCATAAGACTCTGCCCTGCCCACCTCGCTGTCCTTAGTTCTCAGGGCCAGGGATACTGAGGCACTGACCCCTTTGCCTCGATCTGGTGCAGAGTAAAGTGCTGTCCTGTGTGGGTGGACTTAAGTCTTAGAGTGGAGCTTGGAACTGGCACTTGGTCCCCAGCGGAGGATCCAGTGTCTCTGCAGTTTGGAGTCTGTAAACACTTTTAAATTAAAGTGTGATGGGAACATTGACTCCTTAAGCCACAAGCAGGCTGTATGCTTGAAATACTGTGAAGTCAAATGAAATGATTCCTAGTTTGAGTTAACTCTTCTGTCTTTCATGTCTGCACAGTCGAGAACTGTACAACTTGGTTAAATATGTCTTTGACCATCTTCCTCCATGGTGGCGTGGACAATAAAATTCACTTCTTCCTTGTAAGGAGCCTCATATTGGGGAAGGGAATGTGGGGGCGCCCTAGACTGGGAGCCTGCAACATTGATACTTATGACGAGTAAGCTGTGGAAGAGTACAATCTGGCAGAAAAGGCTAGCGGAGGTAGAAAGACGAGCAGGGTTAATTTAATCACAGAAAAAGTTGATACGTGGAATGAAATGTGCGTGTGAAAACAAGCTACTGTTCCCTTTCCTCAGACGTTCTATATTGCCATTAAAATTTTTTTGAGAATAAATAATGCATAGGCTGGGTGTGGTGGTATGCACCTGTAATCTTAGTATTTGGGAGGCTGAGACAGGAGGATCACAGGTTTGAGGCCAGCCTCAGCAACTCAGTGAAGCCCTCAGTAACTTAGCGAGACCGTTTCAAAATAAAAAAAATGGCTGGGGCTGTAACACAGAGTTAGGATGCCCCTGAACCCCCACCCCAAAGGCGTAGACTGTGACCGGGTGGGAAACCTGGGAAGATTTCGAGCCAGTCAAATTGGGGGTCTGTGCAACCTTTGGGCAGGGCCTTGTATCGGCAAACCCTTTAGTAATAAAGATTATTTATGTTCTATGTCGCAAAGAATACATCTGTGGCCTCTAGTTTTCCCTTTTTCCTCAAGATGGAAAGTTATCAAATAACTTGAAGCAAAATTAAACCTTTCAGAAAAAGGAAACGGGTTTGGATAAAACCGGAAGCGAAAACTTTTCTATATGTGTTCTTGGCATTTCCTCGCTGGTACGAATTACATTTCCTACAAACATGGCAGAAACCTGAGGCATATTCGCCTTACCAAAAGACCCAGGGGAGGAATTAGGCCACAGTTCCTGCTGCCACCATGCAGCGCAGCCCTGCAAGTCCTGTGGGAGCAGGTGGCTGGGATGGGGCCGCCGTGGCTGCCACGTGGGCCACCCTCTTGAGCTTGGCTCACTCGGTGAGAGCCAGGGGTGGGCCTGGGGAATGGAGTGCCACACCGGCAAGCTGTGTTTTATGCCTGAGCCGTTGCACACCCCACATGGTTTTCGACTGAATCCGAAATGGAAGTTTGGGAGTTCTGTTTATCAGCTGAAGTTGCTGCCATCAACGAACACGTGCAGCTTGCAATCACGGTCACACGCCACATAATGTTCCGGTCAACGAGGGACTGCATGTGCAACAGTGGCTCACAGCCACTTGGTTTGCATAAGCACGCCCCGTGATGCCCACAAGGACACAGCTCTCAGCGTGCATCCCCATCATTAAGCAATTCCTGACTGGCCTCTCAGTTTTGAAATTGAACATTTCATGGATTTTAAAGATTTGTAGGATTCAAACAATTTCACACTTTTCAGCAAGGTAAAGGTTTAATACTTAAGTTTTCTAATATAGTATTCAAATTCCCACAATTCAGGTCTATATAAAACGAGGTCACACCACGTGAGGGAGGGGACAGGAAGCTGAGGGAATGGAACAAGATGGAAGTCGTGTTCGCTGCTTGGGCTTCCAGCACGTCTGCTCAGAGCGGGTTCCTGGGGTCACGCGCTCTGCGGTTAGCCTGCTTCTTTCCTACTCGGGGTTTCTGTCCATCCACTGTCATCCTAATCGGAAATCCCTCCCTACAGCTAACGAGGTGGAGAAAGGAGCCAGCCCTACCCTGCAGGCAGCCAGACCCCCAGTCTTCCGCTAACAGCGCTGGTGCCCCACTCAGGAGGTCAGGTCGACTGCTGTCCAGTACTGCGCCCAATTTCTTCATTCCTCAGTCTCCAGGCAGTTTCAAGCCTGGGAAGAGGCCGTGAGTGTCATTACATGCGTGGGAGTGCAGAGCCAAGTTGAGAGACTGTAGAGGGCCCGCATGAAAATGTATTTGGCGCTGTGGTCGCTGTCATAACTGTCAAGTCCGCCTTGGAGAGCAGAAGCCGAGTGGACGTGGCCATTCCCTAGTAAAACACATGTACTCTTCTACAAAAGCAGACAGTGCCACCCTTGGCGGGGACTTGTGGGTCCTGTGCTCTCCACTGAAAGTGCTAGTGCAATCTGGAAGAAGAGGTCAAGGCTGGCAGTGGGTTAGCAGAACGGCCAGCGAGGAGCAGTTCCGGTGCAGGCACTGTGCAGAGCCTGGTCAGCATCCCACCCCCAAGTCCTCTGCCGTCCTTGTGACAGCTCCGCCAGGCCTGCTGGCCGGTGCGCTGCGTGCTGAGGCGCGCAGAGCGATGGGCAGCGCAGTGATTGCATTTACATGAGACTCTGAGCTGCTAGACGCGCTTTCAAGTTTGTTAGGTAACTTGTATTATCTCTGCGTTGTGTCTGTGGGAATCATGTCGACAGTATTCCCTGGCCCTTGTACCATGTGCACCGATGTTCTTAAACCAGGAGTCGTTAGAAGTTGGCAATGACTTTATTTTGTTGCATTATTTTTCAAACTGAATCAAAATGCAAATCAGTTTACCAGATCAAGCCAACATTAAAAAAAAAAAAGAAGACAGTAAAAAAGAGCATGCATCATAGTCGTGAAGGGAGCAGGTATTGATTTCTGGTATTTTTGTTTCAGTAATACAGATGAACATGTGTGTTTCTTATTGTGGAGCCCAGTTGAAAACGTGGAAGCTGCTTTTCTGTCTGTGTATCTGACTGCGGATTATTGCAAGCAGCGTTTGGCTGATCTTGGGTAACTTTGGATGCAGTGGATAGCGTTTTTTAAAGAATTGTCCCCTTAAACCACTAGGTTAGGGGTTATGATATTTGCCGTAATTTAAAATTTAGTTTCTCACCTAGGTGTGGTGGTGCACGCTTGTAATCCCAGTATTTGGGAGGCTGAGACAGGAAGATCGCCAGTTCACGGCCAGCCTCGGCTACTTAGTGAGGCCCTCCACAACATAGTGAGACTCTGTTTCAAAATAAAGAATAAAAAATTCGGAGGTAGAATGCGCCTGGGTTCAATCCCCAGTACTGCAAAATAAAATAAATAAAATTTAGTTTCTAATATGAGTTGTTTATGATCTTGTGGAGATCTGCCTAATAACCTTGCAACAGGTAACACCCTAGTGAGCCAGGGCATAAGCTCCTAGCTCAGCATTCTGCAGAGGGGAAGGTTGGACCAGAGTGGTTGTGGGCTGTGGGATCTGTCCTCTGCGGATGGAGAGGGTTCTCCAAGGAGGAGGGGGCGTGGCAGCATGGGAGCGAGGGGCAAGGCTCCCAGCAGGGTTTCAGCATGAGGTCTGCGTATGTATGTCGGAACTGGGAAGTGGTGCAGCGCATGCCCCGGGCGAGGAGATTGTTACTGAGGTCTCTGCTGTGCCCCGAATGCCCACCACAGGGCTTGGCTTGTTGAAGGCTGGAGTGTAGATACTTCCGTGTGGGCACAGGACGTCTGATGCAACTCTGCAGCTCCCGGCTGTGCTGTTGTGTTGGGAAAGCAGCCATGAACAGTGTGCAAATAGCCGGGCATGGCCCTGTTCCCATAAAACCTGAATTGTGGACACTGAAATTTGAGTTTCATATAATTTTCATGTCACGAGATAATGTTCTTTTGGTTTTTTTTCCAGCTGTTTTAAGATGTAAACCCATTCTTGGCTCAGGGGCTGCACAGACATGGGTGGGGAGGGCTTCGGCTGGTGGGCCTAGTTCACCACCCTGGCCCTTGACTGCATTTTTGCCGTGAAGGGATAGAGAGGGCGCATGCAGGCAGGCAGTGGAGCCGACTGGGAAGGGCTGAGCCCCGTACAGAGGAGTGTCACTGTCGCTGTAAGTAGAGGACAGCCATCACTGCTGAAGCTGGGCTCTGTGGGGTGGAGCTCTATGTAAGAGCACAGCCGGGAAGCCACCCGCACCCAGCCACGTGCGGTCTGGGAGGGCCACACCAAGCTTGGAGGGATGAAAACATGCCAGCGTGCCACTAGTGTGGTCTGTCATGGAGAGGTGATGCCTACACCGTGGAGCCCCTAGAGCCCGGGCCTCAGGAGGGGATGTTTGTGGATGACAGGTGTGAGCAGAAAAGGGAACATCAGAGAGGACTCGGTGTGCGGGAGATCCCCAGGACTGAAGGGGGGCAGAGCAGGAGAGGCGCACAGGGCGTGCGGCCTCCTTCCCTTGGAGTGGGAGTGCTGCAGCCTCTGATGAGTGCTCGCTCACCAGGAGAGTCCGGCTCTGAGGTGCTGGAATGGATGATCCCAGTGCCAGTGGGCTGGGCGTGGTTGGTGAAAGGAAAAGGCAGGGGTGAGGCTGGAGCGACTGGTGCTGCGTGGGCGTAGAGCACATGCCTGGCAGTACTGCCAGTGCTGTGGCTGTCCAAGTGTGGCCCGCGGAACGCCGGGGGAGCCTGGAGACCTTTCCAGGGTCTGCAAGGGTAAAACAGTCTTCTTGATCCCGAGAGAGTATGTGTTTTCCTCAGTGTCACTGTTCGCGCTGACCGTGGGGGCCAGGGGTGGGGAAGATTGCTGTTGCCTGGGTAGGAGTCAGGGCCAACGGCCCCACATTCTGTTTGTGTTGTCCTGTTCTCTCTGCTATGCAACTAAAAGACAAATGTCACTTCTACCAGGCGCGTCGTGGGTGAAGCAGGGAAATTATTTTATTAAATCTCAGCTCTGGAGTACACATTCTTTTAATGGTCTGTGATGAAACGAAGTGCACGAAATCACGTCTGCACTTCCAAGTTGGCTGGTGGTTTCCAGAACAAGCCTTCTGCAGCTCTTCAAGTTGCTAGCTGAACTAGCCACTGTGAAAGAAAAACTGGCAAACTCAATACTTCTTGCAAAATCAACAAAGCCTGTCACTTCAAAGAAAATCACTAACAGAGTTTGTTGCCAGTGATATAATTTGAGCTGTCAAGTGACACTGGAATTTTGGAAAGCTTGTCTGCCACGGTGAGCCTGACAGCACCCTAAGAGGATGCCAGCGCTAACATTAATGATTGTGACGCTGTTGTCACACCCGCAGCCCAGTTGTGCCAAGCCAACGGGATAGGTTGCTGAGAGACCAAAGAAAATACCCGGAGACAGCGCAGGAGGCGGAAGGCTATGTTGAGCAATGCCGACTGGGAAGATCTGGGTGGCGGGCTGAACAGACAGCACCTGTGTCCCTCAAGGTGCTTTTGCCAGGCAGTGCCTCCTCTCCCGCATGGCGTCTGTCCAGTGGTGCCAGCTAGACGAGGACACGCATGCTTTCCACCGTGCCCTCAGTTCCATGTCAGTCGCCAACTGAGAGTGGCTTTATGTGTCAGGCTGCAGAAGTACTGACATTATCAGCATTAGCTCGTTGAGTTTGCTTGTATGAACAGCATCCCACGGAGCAGCTGCCTGGTGTATATGCAAGAAAGTAGCTTTCTACTGATCACACTAACTTGCTCTAGTTCCCAGTGTGCACAAGAGAAAGCCTGTGTCCTTCAAGATAACATGGATCTGGACATCCTGGCCCAGGCTTGTTCTCATCGTTCCCTTGACTTGGCTAGGTTTTTGGAAACAGAAAGAGGGCATTCAGGGACATGCTGCTTTACCGGCCTCCCTGTAAGGACTGTACAATTGTGATATCATATGATGAGCAACATTTGGAAGATCTGTATAGCTCAGTGAACCAGTATTTGTGTTTTTTTTTTTTTGTTGTTATTTGTGGTATTGGGGATTGAACCTAGGGGAATTCTACCTCTGATCTATACCCCCAGCCCTATTTTATTTTTTTATTATTTTATTTATTTATTTATTTATTTATTTATTTATTTATTTTTTGCAGTACTGGGGATTGACCCCAGGGGCATTTTACCTCCTAGCTACACCCCCAGCCCTATTTTTAATTCTTTATTTTGAAACAGGGTCTTGCTAAGTTGCGGAGGGCCTCACTAAGTAGCTGAGGCTGGCCCCAAACCCGTATCCTCCGGTCTCAGCCTCCCAAGTACTGGGATTACAAGCATGCGCCACCACGCCCGGCTTATTTTTTATTTTGAAACAGGGTCTCACTAAGTTGCTGAGGCTGGCTTGGAACCTGTGATTCTCCTGTCTCAGCTCCCCAAGTGCTGGGATTATAGGCATGTGCCACTATGCTTGGCTTGAGCCAGTATTTTCTTTTTCTTTTTGGTGGTACTGGAGGTTAAACCCAGGGGCATTCTACCTCTGGGCTACACCCCCAGCCGATTTTATTTTTATTTTGAAACAGGATCTCGCTAGGTTGATGAGACTCTTACTACTTGCTGAGGTTGTCCTCGAACCTGCAGTCCTTCTCCCTCAGCCTCCCAAATACTGGGATCACAGGCATGGTGGCCCGCCACCATGCCCGGCTTGAACCAGTATTTCCTAAATGATGACTGCAAGATCACACTTGGCAAAAGATCCCCTTAAAGTGCAAGACAGAGTAGTGGGCTTTAAAGTAGTAAGACAGAAGTTCACCGATGTGGTTTCAGGTTTCACACTGCAAGTAGCCTTTAAGGAAAAATAAACTTGTGGAGTTTTGGTGTCACATTAAAGGAGACTGTCCAAGCCAGGCGTGGTGGTACACACCTGTAATCCCAGTACTTGGGAGGCTGGGACAGGAGGATGCAGGTTCAAGGCCAGACTCAGCAACTTAGCAAGACCCTGTTTCAAAATAAAAAGGGCTGGATGTGTAGCTTGGAGGTAGAATGCCCCTGGGTTCAATTCCCTGTACCAAAAAACCAAACACAGAAACAAACACACACCTCAATAAATAATACCTAACAAATATTCTAACATTTTATGTTCAATTTCAAAATGGTAAATATTGATAGGCATACTTAATCAAGTACAAGTTCTTTGCGGACCTCACTAATTTTAAGACGGTGAAGGTTCCCCTGAGACCAAAAGGTCAGAAAACCACCGCTTTAAAGTGTTCAGACCTTTCCATTTGTTTCACTGGAATTTTGTATGTTCAGGGTTTGATTTCAGCCACATGAAAGAACTCAAGCCCCTCCACCCCTGTATTTGTATTACTTTTGATGGTCTTTTAAATTTATTCCCTTGAACTCTTAGAAACCAGGCCCATGTTCCTGTGTCTGGAAGGATGTCAGGGAAGCCGATGCGTCTGGCCTTGCTGCCATGGTCGTGCCCTGTGCCCCTCTGCTGGGGTGACCGCTTGGAGGCAGAAGCCTGCGGGCGCATCTGCCTGCATCCAGCTGTTTCCCTCTCCTGCCCCCGTGGAAGTTTCTGTGTGTTGGGATGTGTGAGTAAAGGTGACAGATTAACCAAATGTCAAACCGTGACGGGGAAGGACCTGACCTCTGAGGGCCTTCTTTGCCTAACTTTAAAGTTAAACATTTTAGGGGACTTTCTTAAAGAAAGTGTCGCCTGGCTTTTCCTAAGACTGAGGAGGGACCCCCTTTCCTCTTCTGATTTCCTAGTTTATCTCGTACCTGAGCGGCCACTTACTTGTTTTTGTTTCTTTCCCAGTTCATTCTTTGCATATTCCTCCTCAGACTGATGTTTTGTGGAAAAAGTAAGCCGAGTCTCTCACATATCTCAGTTTAATAAACATTAGTTTACTTGCTGACTTCGTACTGACTTTCTATTTATTTCTGTATTTTGTTACCACTCTTGAATCCCGAAAGGATTTGATTAAATGGGATGCTTTTCGGCCTCCCAGCAGTTTCCTTGTTCCTGGGGACTGAGCTTTCCAGCTGCGTACTACTTAGCCATTTCTTCACGTGAAGTGAACATTGCTGTCTCGATTTTTATGGCATCCTGGACAGGGATGTTGCAACTGGATGGGCCACAGAGTCTGGAGAGGAAAGTAGTACAAGATGAAGAGCGGGGACAGCGGGGACCTGCGATGGGTTCTTCCTCACCACGCCGGCTGTTTCCGGGGTCTCCTCCGGACCATCGCCATACCACACACACCTTGTACCTAGGACTGCGGCTCGCTTGTGCTTGTTAAGGGCTGTTCCTCACCCCGGGGCTCTTGGTCACAGGGAATCACATTTTGTCGTCTATGCAGTGATGTTGGACCAGCAGTACATGATTCCAAGGACCTGTCCAGATGCGTAAGGAACATGCCAGCTTTCTTAGCGATGGCAGGTGCAATTAGCCTAGTTGCTGGGCAGGAACCTAGCGGCGGGTAAGTCTTTCCAGCAGAGGGAGCCCCCACCCCAGGAGGTTATGTCTGGACCAGACTGTCCTGCTGCCTGTGGACATAACCTGGTTCAAATCAGATGCTGCCCGAAGGCTCTTAGTAGGGCTGATACGAGAAACAGCCCTACAAGGGATGGCTGCCCTCACAAGTTGATGGGAGGAGCATCCACTTTGCTTTACCACCGCTAGCGACCCTCCTGTGATGTAGGTGACGCAGGTCCTGCTGGAGGACATCCCCGCGTGGGGCACGGGGAGCCTTGATATTAGAGACGTTATTGTTATCTTTTCTTGCTGCTTTTCATGTAACGAGAGCTGATAATCCGTAGCGTTTTCTTTTTTCACCTTTACTATTAAAGCTAAGCCTCATGCTCACAGTAGCTTTTCTTCCTGTTTTAATGCCTTCATGGTTTTATTTTATGGGTGCCCCAAGTATTTGAGTAAAAGCAAAATTAAAAATATATTTGCAGTTACGTATTTCGGCAGATGAACAGCTACCGCACCCATTGCTGACAGCTGATGAGCAGCTTATATTCTCAGTGTTAACCAAATATGTTCTTCACATTCATAAACTAAGCAGTTAGATTTATGTAGTTATACTTCAGTCCTTTTCGAAATCAAAACATAGACACAACTCTGAAGACCTTAATCCATGGTTTTTGTTATTTTTAATTTAATATTTTTGGTTAAATATTAATGGGATACAGTGTGATATTTCCATACGAGCCCACAGCGCGCACCGATCAAGTCAGGGTCACTAGGATGTCCCGTGGCCCAGGGTTTCCTGCTGTCATCCCTGCATGCTGACGCTGTCTGGTTCACGCGGGCTAGTCTCAGCGCCCACGCCCGCCAGCCTGCGCTGGGCCCAAGTGAGTGAGTAAGGAGAGCCACCCCGCGAGGCTCGCCTTCTAGCTGGGGACTGGTGCTAGGCAAACAGATGTGTAATATTGGCCGTAGGTTAGATGCGGAGTGCTAGAAGGAGAGGGGCGAGGGGTCTGGGGAGGTGGGTGCTGGGGGATTGACCGGGGTGATCCAGGCTTGCTGAGGAGAGGCATGGGGGCTGAGATGGGGGCAGGTGGGAGTCTGGCTGAAGGGCCTGTGCTGGGCCCTGCCAGGTGAACTTGGGAGCTGATGGCACTGGGTGAGTGTGAGCAGGGAGGAGGGCCCAGGCGGGGCACTTGGAGGGGGTTGGGTCTGCACAGCCAGCTGCAGAGGCCCCTGGCTGTCCCGAGGCCTTTGGAGTGGCACACGGGCCGGCCTGCTGGGTGTGATCCTTTAGCTGTGTTGGGAGCCATTGCAGGGCAGGCAGAAGAGGAGGTTACAGGGGGGCAGTGCATGAGTCCGAGTGGGAGGTGGCAGGTCTCGGTCCAGGGGTGCAGTGCCAGGGTGGTGCCACGAGGCCAGAGTGCAGAGGGGTCGAAGAACCAACCAGATGGGAAGTTTTGGTCCAAGCAGCTGGCAAGTGGGTGTCACTGTCAGCTGAGATGGAAAGAAAGGCCGTGCTGAGTGCCAGGAGTGCAGCTTAGATGTGTTCAAATTGAGACCAGACGCCCAGGGAGATGTCCAGGCGGCGTGCTAGGTGGACCTGGCGTTCTCATGAGGTCCACCAGTGTTTAAATGCCGTTCGTGGCATCAGCAGTGAGATGCACTGGAAGCCACCAGGCTGAGCTGCCAGGTGCTGGTGCCCACTGAACAGAGGGCCACTGAACCTGGGCACCCCAGCAGGGAGGGCATGGGGAACCAGCAGTGTCCTGGGAGACAGCCCAGGCCAGGAGTGCAGAGGCCCACAGGAGTGCCCAGGGAGGATGGCATGTGGGAACTCCTGACGGACCCAAGAGCTCGTGACCCAGAAGCTCTGGAAGGGATGGACCCATGAGTGAAAAGTTGGAGGGGCAAGCTCCAGGAGGGGATGAGGAGAGGAGGGGAGGGGAGAGCGGACAGCATGCACAGGCAGCCCTCCAGGAATGCTGATCTGAAGGGGTGCAGAGAAGCAGGGCTGGACATGGGGAGGCAGGAAAACAGCAGCATGACCCTCTGGGCCCATCACGGGAGGCAGGGGCTGGTGGGGAGAGAGCAAGACTGTCAGCAGAGCCCATGGGAAGGAGGAGGAAGTGGAGCTTTGAAGGGAGTGGAGGAAGTATACTGTTCTGGTCAGGAGCCAGGAGGAGTCACAGGTCAGGGAGGACAGCCGAGGGGCTGGCTTTGCAGCGCCCATTCTCTATGGCCCTGTGCAGCTGGGTGATCCCTTCACCTGTGGGCTCAGAGGGGCTTGGAGGCAGGTTAAAGAAGGCGCTCTCAAGTTTATCACATTAGAAGTAGCTGGCCTCCCCGACTTACCATTGTTTTGCATTAGGAAAATAAGTTTTCACAGGTAGTCAATCAATAATAGGTGCTTACGGAAAACTGACCATTCAGAAGGGTAGAGCCCAAGGGGAGGGGCACCTGTTAGCAGAGCCCCCTCCCTGGGGGGCACCTCAGGTCTGGAATCTGTCTGCGTTTACACGGGGACACATGAGGACGCATATGTGCCGCAGTTGTTGGGGAAAGACTTGGCATCTAATCGTCCATACCGCTCTGGAACTTTCCACTCACATACCTTCTGCTGGTATGTTCTGGAGATCTTTCCATCCCGGCTCATGTAACTAAGTCATTTTCGTTCACGCTAACAACTTGGCGGCGTTTCACGCTGCGGCTGTGCGTCCTTCACTTCGCTGCTCCCCACCGTGGAGTGTCCGGGTTGTTTCTGTGGGTTGGTGGGCTGGCGCCCTTTTCCTGTGTGCACCCTGGGAGCTGCAGGGTTCTCAGCAGTCACTGCAGCGAGTCTTTATTGACCACTGATCTTAACCCAGCTGTTTTATTATATTAAGACTGGACTAGCCCCAGGACTTCTGAGAAATGGCGAGTTTAATTTGCCAAGATGGCAGCCGCATGTGTCGCTCTGTTCCAGTTTTCTTGGGCTAGTTGCCCTGTTTTTTTTCTGTTGAAACCTTCACTGTTAGCAGAATTTTAAATGACTCTTTATCCTGGCAACAGGATCGCTTTGAGTAAACAACTTGGATAATGGTGGTGTCCTCATTTGAAGGAGGTTGGATTCAGGGTTTTATGGGGAGTTCAGAGTATTTTCCTCAGCCACTTGTAGAGCTTTTAGCAACCAGGAAAAAGCTTGACTGGGCATTTAAACACTGTTTCCACTGGCCCTTTATGAGAAATGTATTTAACATGGAATCTGTGGACTTGGGCCCATCTATGAATGTCCCTCAGGGCTAAAGTGTGTGTGTGTGTGTGTGTGTGTGTGTGTATGTATGTGTGCACGCACGTGTGCGTGTAGGGTACTGGGGATTGAATCCATTACCTTGCGTGTCCTAGGCAAGTGCTACACTACTGAGCTACATCCCTAGCCCTTTTTAAAAATTTTTTATTTTGAGATTGGGTCTTGCTAAGTTGCCCAGGCTGGCCTTGAACTTGCCATCCTCCTGCCTTAGCCTCCCAAGTAGCTGGGAATATAGGTGTGCGCCACCACATCCAGCTTAAAGTAGGTTGTTTGACCCAGGTGGATGGTTCTTGCCCTTTTTTACAAGGATGTCCTGGGCAGGGACCGTGGGCAGCTCCCTAGATATGAGCGGCCTAGGCGCCTCCTTGCGGCTCTCGGCCCCCGTTCCAGCTCTCTGTCCCATCCTCAGCCCAGGCTGGGACTGGCAGGAGCAGGGCATGAAGGGCTCTCCTTGTAAGGAGGTTTGCCAGAGCCCTCTGTGCCTGTGTCTCCTTGGTGGGCCCTGGTCCCACGGCCACAGCTTGCTGCAGGGAGATAAGGAGGCGCGTCTGTCGGGTGGCCCTCTGCCCTGCTCTGGGCTCTTCACTGGCAGCAAGGGAGCGGGTACTAGGACAGGCAGCCTGTAATCCTGGTGTTTGTGTAGCCTCTGTAACTTTGTAAAGGCTTGCCTGTCTGTGATTTTTCCTGGAAGAGTCCTTATGCTATTAAATTTAAAAAGTATTACACCTGAAAGCAATCTGTGACCGTACAGTTTTAAACCACCGACGCGGAGTTTGGTTGGGTGGTGGTATCTAGTTGAGGGCCACTGCCTTCATTAAGAAGTTCAGTTTAGCCCTTCGCTGATCTTTGCTTCTTTGGAAAAGAGAAGACTGGGTTTGTGGCGTGCGTCGCGTTGCTCTTCAAGCGACTGCCGGCCGGTCTTTCCTGGGGGCCGTCCTCAGAGGGCACAGGTTAGTGTGGCCGCAGGTCAGGCCTGACAGGGTCTCCGTGTCCCTTAGGGCAGCTGCTGCCCAGCCGTAGTGCCTGGCTGGTTCCCTGGGTTGGTGGCTGAGGACAGGCCCTCAGTCTGAGGAACTTAACAGTATGTAAGTGATGTTGGGATGCAGACTTCCTCCTACCCTTATCTCTGTGTTTACTTGTCTGAGCTTTTTTCTTGGTCCTGGGGATAGAACCCAGGGGCATTCTACCTCCAAGCTACACCCCCAGCCCTTTTTATTTTGAAACAGGGTCTTGCTAAGTTGTTGAGGGTCTCACTTAGTTACTGAGGCTGGCCTTGAAGCTACAATCCTCCTGTGTCAGCCTCCCAAGTACTGGGATTAAAGGCATGCACCGCTGTGCCTTTCTGATCGTTTTTAAAAAGTGTATTTTTTATTTTGAAAAGGCAGTAGATGCATATGATAAAGAATGCAAGAAGCTGGGCGTAGTGGCGCACGCTTGTAATCTCAGTACTTGGGAGGCTGAGACCGGAGGATCCGGGTCCGCGGCCAGCCTCAGCTACTTAGTGAGGCCCTCCGCAACTTAGTGAGACCCGGTTTCAAAATAAAGAACAAAAAATAGGGCTGGGGGTGTAGCTCAGAGGTAGAATGCCCCTGGGTTCAATCCCCAGTTCCAAAAAAAAAAAAAAAGAATGCAAGATATAAAATGAATGGAAAACCATTTCCTTTTCACTCTGTATGTTGCGGTCTATTGACTGTCTTGTGTATCTTAACCTGAAAATATTCTGTGCATATCTGGCACATTTCTTTTTAAACAGGCAGAATGCTGTGTCCCGGAGGCTCTGCTCAGCAGGTGTGTGGCATCCACTACTTAGCTGTGCATGCTGACATCCATTCTTTTGCTCCTAAAAACACCTCCTTAGTTTTTATGTTAGTGTTTCTTTGCCCTAATCTGTGAGTCTGAGTGCAGAATTCCTGTGTGGGGAATGCAGAGTTCAGGCCTCACGGCATTTGGTAGCTGTTCCCTGTTGCTCTTCAAACACCTGCCGAAGCATGACTGTAATCCCAGTATGTGGGAGGCTGAGACCAGAGGATCACAGGTTCAAGGCCAGCCTCAGCAATTTAGTGAGACCCTCAGCAATGTAGCAAGACCTGGCTTAAAATAAAAAGGGCTGGGAGTAGCAGGGTGTGGTGGCACACACTTGTAATCCCAGTACTTGAGAGGCTGAGACAGCAACTTAGTGAGGTCCTCCGCAATTTAGTGAGACCCTGTTTCAAAATAAAAAATAAAATAGAGCTGGGGGTGTAGCTTGGAGGCAGAATGCCCCTGGGTTCAATCCCCAGTACCAAAAAAAAGGGGGGGCTGGGAGTGTAGCTTGGAGGTAGAACGCCCTGATTTCAATCTCTAATACCAAAAAAAAAAAAAGACAAGCAAGGCAGCTGGCGGCCCGGTGGCAGTGTCGCTCTGCCATGCTATGGGGAGACTGGGTCGTGTTCACGTTGGTGTTTTACCACTCACTGAGGAGGTGCATCTTTCCATATTTTGACTGTTTTGTGAATTCACTTCCGTTTCTTATGCTCATTTTTGAGTAGGCTTATGGTCTTTTTTCTCTTGCTGTGAAAGAAGACAGTTCGTTCTTTGGCCTGTGTGTAGCAAGTATTTTTTCCAGTTTGTTTGGATTTTCCCTCTTACGCCCTTTTTATTCAATACAAAGCAAATATGGGAAATTGCATAAGATAAGTGAGACCATAATGACTCGTACCCACGCCTGGGTCGGAGCCATGCTGCAGCGCCTCGTCCTCGCCTTGTCCCCACAGGACCCTCACTCCTCTGGTAGGTCTTAGAGCTCCACTGCTCTGATTTGCATTCTGTAGCCCTGTAGTTTAATTTTGTCCCTTTGTTGTTGTTGGTAACTTAAGTCTCCTCTAACTTCCGCACACCTGGTCACGGCTTGGCTCTGGAGCGCCCCCCAGAGGCTCCTGGGCTCAGGGCTGGTCCCGCAGGCGTGTTGGGAGGCGGGCTTTGGGAGGTGACTACATCGTAGATGAACCCGGTGGATGAACGATCTGATGGCGTTATTGGGAGGTGGCGGAAGCTGGAGGATGTAGGGCCTCGTTGGAGGCAGGAGGTCACTGGAGGTGTGTCCTGGAAAGGTACATCCTGGTCCCAGGCCCCTTCCTCCTTGCTGTGTGCCATTAAGTCGCCAGGAACCTCCCCCATGAAGTCCGCCTCCCTCAGGCCCAAAGCAGTGAAGCCGCTGACCGTGGACTGAAACCTGGAGCCTTGAGCCAAAGCAAGCCTTTCCTCCTCAAGTGGCTTTTCTCAGGTCTCTGTCACAGTGACGCAAGCTAGCCAGCTCACCTGTCCTCTCCCGCCCACCTGCCCGCAGCTTGTTTGTTAACTAAATGAGGCTGTTTGTCTGAGCTCCCCAGCCTGGGTTTGCTGCTGCTGCCCGCATCTCTGGTGTGGCCCAGCGTGTTCTTCTGCCCTCTCCATTTCCTGCAGGGGCAGCGTGGATGCTCCTCCACTTACTGTGGGGTCACTTCTGATAAACCCATTCTAGCTGAGTTCAAAATACTGTATGTTGGAAGTGCTTCGAGCGCACCTCGCCTCCTGAGCATCCTAGCGTAGCAGCACAGCACCCTGGGGACATGGGTGGTAGTGCACCCTCGTGGTCACACTTCTGCCCAAGGGCTGCTGCTGCCCAGCCTCAGGAGAGGATCGGACCACGTAGCTCAAGCTAGAAAGGATCAGATTCAAAGCATGGTTCCTTTCCTTCCTCGCTGGCTTCCTCTTGCTCCCTTCCTTGTTCTTCCCTTCCTTCGCTGAACCCGGGCCTCACACTTGCTCTCCCCAGGTGATCCCCGGGCCAGGAGAAGTCCAGCCTTCGCCACTCCGTTTCATTGCTTTGGTTTTTGCATTACAGGCTCCCGTTATATGTGTGTTGGGTCTTCTCTGCCTGTCTTCTATGCTACCTTTTCTTGAACTCTTCATCTATTTCATTTCTTTTTATTCTTAATATTTTTCTTCCTTTTTAAATTTTGTTTTTGTTAGGACACATCTATTGTGTTTATTTGCCCTGGGTTCCTTCTAATACATTCTTTCTGAAACTATTTAATTAGATCTGCATGGATAATGTGGCCTCATCTTTATTTTGGAAAACAGGGTCTCTAGCGACCTAATCAGTGTCACCAGAGCTGGAGGAAAGTCCTGCAAGGGTCTGCTTGGGGGAATTCTGGAGGTGCGACTCTGGGTCCCATTGGGGGCTCTCTGGGTGTGGCAGTAGTAGCAGGACTGAGACCCCCTGGGGAGCAGCTGACATCAGGACACTGGCAGTGGGCATTCGGGCCCACTGGAGACTCTTGGCTCAGGGAAGAGGTTCCCCAGCCCATCTTAGGAGGGAGCCACGGAGGTGGCCGGGGGAGTGGCCTGGGAAAACCCGCTGTCAGGTGGGGCTGGTCCTGCCCTAAGGAAGGAAAGGGGCAGTGAGCAGCATGGCCGCCTGTGCTGGCTGGGCTGAGAAGCGCCCCGCGTTGAAGTCCATGGCACTGGGGTCCCCTCGGGCCTGCGCGGTGGTCGTTTTTGTGAGATGACACATCATGCACATTAATCCCCTCCCCTTCCTTGGCTTTTGCCTTGTAGGTGGCCGACACCAGCCCCTGAGTTGGATTCCTGCTCGCTGGCCGGCCCCTCTCCTCTGGTTCTGGATGATGTCAGAACAGGACCTCGCGGATGTGGTGCAGATCGCGGTGGAAGACCTGAGTCCTGACCACCCAGGTACAGAGCTGTGGGACAGTAGGTGAAATATTATTCTCTTTATTCCTTAAAAACCAAAAGCTGCTCCGATGCTTTCCTTTCTTTAAATTAAGCAGGGGGACAGCAGTGCATGCTCTGTGTGGAAATTCAAATCGTGGCATGTGGACAGTCAGCCTGCCTTTCCTCACTCCAGCCGCGGCTCCCAGGGCTGCTCTCAGTTGTCCGGCTGCCCACAGCCCTTGCTCTCTCTGCACGCCCGTCCACCCGTGTGAGCCTGCGCCAATTAATGTCCTATACTGTTCTGTTTTACAACTCTCCTGTGTAGAAGTTAGTCATTGTAGTAGACCATGGGAATCTTAGGTTGTATGAGTACATCCCATTCTTTTTTTTTTTTGCGGTACCGGGGATTGAACCCAGGGGCATTCTACCTCTGAGTTCCACCCCCAGCCCCATTTTTTATTCTTTATTTTGAAACCGGGTCTCACTAAGTTGTGGAGGGCCTCACTAAGCAGCTGAGGCTGGCCGGGAACCCAGATCCTCCGGTCTCAGCCTCCCAAGTACTGGGATTACAAGTGTGCGCCACCACGCCCGGCTCGATTCTTTATTTTTTGACATCTCTGTGGCCTTCCGTGTCGGGCATACCCTGACGACCGCACTCCTCCCTCGGGGCTGTTCCTGTGCTTCCTGCCGTGTTCTTCCCTGTGCAGTCACATGGGAAAGACCCTTGCACATAGGTCCTGGCAAATGTTGTTGTAGGGTTGGTTCCCAGAAGCAGAATCGCTGTGTGTTTAACATTGTGATAACACCGACTGCTGTTCCAGGAAAGCTTTACCTATTTACTCTGCACTGAGTGTGCTTGAGAGTGGCTTCCCTCCATTCTGCCCAGGCTGCTGATTTTCATTATGACATTGAAGGAACAGAAGTACTTTGACACTTTAACTAAATACCTGTTTTACCAAGGTCCTTTAGCAATGAACCTTTGAATTTCAGGAGCTGCATCCATGAAAAAACTTTGTTTATACTTAATTAATGTAATAAGATTTCTTGATAGATTTTCTCTCTCTCTCTCTCTCTCTCTCTCTCTCTCTCTCTTTTGTGGTAGTGGGGATTGAACCCAGGGGCATTCCACCTCCAAGCTACACCCATGGTCCTATTTTATTATTTTATTTTGAAAGAGGGTCTTGCCAGGTTGATGAGAGTCTTATTACTTGCTGAGGCTGTCCTTGAACCTGCGATCCTCCTGTCTCACCCTCCCAAGTACTGGGATTACAAGTGTGCGCCACCATGCCTGCCTGATTTCTCTCTTTTTGCCTTAATGTTTTATGTGTTTCATAGTTCTGTTGCATTTGAAGTTAAAGTGCACACAAGTAACTGAGTGTGTGGGCTGCCTGGTTATTCTTTCAGGAATGTTAGAATTGAAAACAGGATTTTCAGAAGTCTCTTAAAGTCTGATGTCTTATTTGCATTATGCCTTTGGTGTGTTGGAGAAACTACGTTTGGAAGTTAGTTATGGTACAGAAGGGGAGAGTAGTAAAACAACGTTGGAATTAAATGAGCGTTCCTACAGAAGAATGGGAGCGGTGTTTCAGGAATGGTATTCTTTAGTCTCTTTTCACCTTATTTTGCTTCTGATTTGTTTATAAGAAGCACTGTTACTGCACATAGTAATTTGAAAAATGTTCATATTTTGGTAGGTGAATGGCAATTTTTTTTTTTTCGGTACTGGGGATTGAACCCAGGGGCATTCTACCTCCGGACTACACCCCCAGCCCTATTTTTTACTCTCTGGACTTGTTTCCTATTCAGCAAATTGGAAGGTTAAAGTAATGGTCAGCAGGATCCTCTGTTTCCCCAATCCCAGTAGAGTTGTCAGTTTCCAAGTGAGAGTGAGTGAGCTTCAGATGAGGTCTGGAGAACCTTTGACTAACCTCAGACAGAGCGGGCGTGGCCTTCTCTCTGCTTTGTTAGGTGAGAACTCCTTTGAAGGTTTAGCTGTGGGTGGTTGAGCGCTCTGCCTCCTGGAGTCATGTGCGGGGCAGAGTGGGTAGCAGCGTGTGCTTCCGTGAGAGCTGCTCCTTGGTTTAGGTCACTTACGTCTGCACTTGTCAGATTTTGTTCTCTGGCCTCTCAGGACCATTGGAGTCCTTGAAGCGTAGAGTTTTGAGATGAGTCATTTAGTGTGTATGAGCTTGAAGACGCTGTTTCCCCTCATTCAGATCATGCTTGTTGTGTGAGTCAGCTTTTCGTCAGTGTGACCAAGATTCCTGACAGCAGCTTAGAAGAGGAAAGGTTTATTTGACTCACAGCTTCAGAGGTTCAGTCCAGGGTCGGCCAGCTCAAAGGCAGCGACATCACAGCCTCAGGGCGCTGGAGGAAAGCTGCTCAACTACTGCAGCGGGAAGCGGGACGGGGGCAGGGACGGATACCATTCTCAAGGCCTTGCCTCATCTCTGAACCTTGGCACCCTGGGGACATGCTCTTCACATATGAGCTTTTGGAGGGACACTCCAGTTTCCAGCCATAACCCTTGGAATATTCACCATGTCCTGGTGAAGTCGCTTTGAGGTGGGGGCGGGCATTACAGACACCCGTGTACCTGGCGTTCCTAATGCCAGGCAGGTGTGCTTCGCCCGCCGTGTGGGCAGCCCTGTATGTAAGGTACTGGGGGGACCAGTCTGCTCATGGGGTGGCACTGTGAGCGGTTAGAGTCAGAGTGTGAGCAGGTGTGAGTTCCTGCTCTTCTAGGAATGGCTCCCTAAAGAAGGTGGCACCGAGTGGGCTGGATGGGAGAGCGCTTGGTGTCCCTAGCGGAGGTGGGTGGGCAGCTGGTGGTAGGGAAGCGCTGGGTTACGGTCATTCAGCAACATCGGAGCGAGGGCGCAGCCAGAGTGGCCCGTGTGACCACAGTGTGGGGCATGTTTGAAAGTGGGGCGGTGGTATGCCATCCCCTGTTGTGAACATTCAGATTTCTGGTCTTTTCTCATCAAAATTGCCACAGTAAATATGCTCATGTGCGTGCATGTAAACATACATATTAGTTGCATGTGTACATATAAAACATGTGTCCTATGTACTGACACTTGGTTCTGTTAAAAAGCGAGTTAAAGACTTTAGCCTGGAGGGCTGTCTGGCTGCTGCCACGTGAAGAGGAAGGGCGTGGGCACATCCGTTGAGTGGACGGCCTTGGCCTTGCCTCCTCCCACGGGCATGTGGCGTGGTGTGGCGTGGCGTGGCGTGGCATGTGAGCATGCAAAAAGAGACAAGACAAATGCCACTTGGCACCCTTGCCACACAGGCAGAGTGAGCAGACAAACCAATACTCTAGTGAAATGGGAAAATACTCGTGGCCAAAGTTAATAAAAATGTTGACTGTAAAATTCTATCTATAATTGCAAATATGTAAATTTGTACAGATTGACTAGGTCTAGGGAAAAGGACTGGAGGTGCCACCACAGGCAAATGGAAACGTGGTTTGCAGAGATGAGGCGATTGTGGATGATTTGGGTCCTGGATTCTGGGTTATCTTTATTACTGTTTCGAAGTTGATTTTAGATGAGGGGAGGAAGGCTGGGCGGGTGCTGGGGCAGGCCTGGGTTGAGTTGCTTACCCCGGGGGAGGGGAGCATGAACATCAGCTGGAGCGGCTGGCGTGGGGCCAGCGTGTCGGGGCGGAGCCGGCTTTGATCGCCTGGCCTGACCCCACACGCTGTGCCCAGTGCTTTTGCCCTCACCTGAGGTGGCCAGCAGACAGGATGGTTTTAAAGCGGGGAGGACGTCATGATGGCGTGGTGCTCGCCTGCTGCAGTCCGCCGCCCTAGGGGAGCGCTGTGCAGGAGGCCTGCCTCGGGGCGCCGAGAGAGGAATGTTGCGGGCCTGTCGCTTTTCCCTGGGCTTAAGGAGGGCCCTATCTTTTGCCTGACTGAGAATTTTACATTTACGCTTTAACTAAGTAAAATATGGAACAGATTGTGTTGTTTCTCATTTAACCTTAAGGTATCAGGAAGTCTTCATGTTCAAGTTTCTGTGTCTGCCATTGATTTTCAGTTGTCTTGGAGAATCATGTAGTGACAGATGAAGATGAGCCTGCTTTGAAACGCCAGCGACTAGAAATCAATTGCCAGGATCCCTCTATAAAGGTAAAAACAGAAATGTATTTGTGTATACTGTATATAAGTTTCTAACACGATGGGGTGACTTAAAACAATAGAAGTTTATTCTTTCACAGTTGTGGGGGCCAAAAGTCCAAAGCCCCCTGGATGCTCAGGAGGATCTTGCTTTGTGGCTCAGCTCCTGGTGGCTCCAGGCAGCCATGGCCACATCACTGCAGTCTCTGTCCAGAGCCGACCCTAATCCAGGCCAGGGGATCTCAGTGACTTAATTGTGTCTGCAAAGACCCTTTTTTCCAATAAGGCCACCTATAGGTCCTGAGAGTTAGGATGTGGAGGTGCCGTTTCTGAGAATCACCATTCCGCCTTCTACTTAAGCGCATGAGGCCATTTCCCCCTTGAAGTGTGTGAGGATTGATGTTGTTGGTTAAGATGCCAGTGAGGCGTCCTCCTGTGGACCTAGGCCTGCCTGGGACAGGAGGGGAAGGAGCGGCTGCTGGGGCTCTGTGGCCCACTGGGGCAGAGGGCCTCTGTGCCTCAGCTAAGTCCCGGTTCCTGAAGTCTGCTAGGGGGGCTTCTCGGGGTCCACACGGTTAGCAAATTGTCTTTACATCTTTGGATTTGCTTGTTTGGTTTTAGTATCTGCAGAGTCAGAGGTAAGGAACAGCAGTGCATGCTGGGAGCGTTTGAGAGCAGTGCGAAGGAAAGCCAGCCACTTTTCACATACTACTTCTGTTTGTACAGGGCGTCTGCTTAGGAATGTTCAAGTCATCTTGTCAACAAGGAGGAGCAGTGTAAGCTTAAATGGGAGATTTAAAAATATATTCATGGTAGAATTTCCATTTTAGACCGATGGATACAAAGAAGCTGGTTGCATGAGTAATATTGTGTTAACATGTTTTAAAGTAAAATGCAATTATAATTGTCACAAAAGAAACATTTGTTGCAAATAATATGAAAATGGATAAAGTAAAATAGATAGCAGCCCACCTCAGTTTTGATGGAGGTCAGGCTGTGCTGCGGAACCTGCTGCATGTGCACCTCCTGACAGTCCTGCCAGGAACTCATGAATGAACAGGTGCCAGCCTTCTGTGGTCACTGTCACTGGGACATAAACAGACTTACTTAAAAATATGGTTCCCCACCCATTCTTCCTTGTTGTTTGGTAAGTCGTTTTATTAGTATACAACAGTGATGTTCACCTAAATTCCAGGCAGAATAATTTCTAATTCAGAGTTAAAATAATGTGTGGGATGTGGTGGTGCACGCCTGTAATCTCAGTATTTGGAAGGCTGAGACAGGAGGATTGCAGGTTTGAGGACAGCCTCAGCAACATAGCAAGACTTTCAGCAACCTAGTGAGACACTGTTTCAAAAACAAAAAATAAAAAGGTCTGGAGTGTAGCTAGAGGTAGAATGCCTCTGGGTTCAATCCCCAGTGCCACACACACACAAAAATTAAAATAATGTGGTTTTACTGTGTTGAAAGAATTTGGGACGCAAATGCATGATGTCTTTAAATTATAAAAAATAGTGGGGTTAACCTGGGTGTGGTGGCACACACCTGTGATCCCAGTACTTGGGAGGCTGAGTTAGGAGGCTTGCAGGTTCGAAGCCAGCGCATGGTAACTTAGTGGGACCCTGTTTCAAAATAAAAAATAAAAAGGGCTAGGGGTATAGCTTGGAGGTAAAACACCTCTGAGTCCAATTCCCTGTGCCCAAACGAAACAAAACAAAACAAAAAAACCAAAAACAAAACAGAAAAATGGCAGGGTTATCCTTGGTTTTATCTCAAGAGTCCAGCACCAGTCAGTGTGTACGGTGACATCTGTCCACTCGCACCAGTGACGCTGCCTCTGGATCAGTGGAGACGGGTTGGAGTGGGCCCCCGTTGCTTGTTGCTGGCACACGTTTACACACGCTTCAGTGCCCTGTTCCCATGGAGGGTCGCCGGCCAGGGAGGCGAGTTTAGATGAGGGTCTTTAGCCCTTGCCTTTATATAGTAGCGCTCGTGCATGAGTCTTGTTGGGGTTGATGAACCGAGACAGAGGTGATGTTGGGACAGTGTGTGGATTTCCTCTATCCGGTGCTGCTCCGCACTGTTGTGTGTACCGGGAAATTAGGCCAGTGCATGAGAGACCTCCAGAAGATAGGCTCAGCTTGTTGAAAATGCCCCGGTACGAGCGCTCACGTTCTTCACCAGGTTTCGCTGTCAGGTACTGAAGGGGTGGCTACTGCTGCTGTCGTTTTCATATTCTGCAGTCCCCTGTCAGGTGGCAGCCTTACTGCCACATGGGCCTTTGGCCGCATCACTGACCTGCCACTAGCCAGCCCCCGGAGCCCTGGCTTCAAGATCTCTGTTGCTGGGAGCTCCTGGCAGGAATGGCAGCTGGGGAGAGAAGTCGTTCCCGCCTGGTCTGTGGCTGACCTGTTCAGGGGTGTGGAGTGGACACGGTGCTGCTGACTGCTGACCCAAGGTGGTCCTCGGGACTGGGTGGCAGTGATGACCAGGCGGGAGACACTCCTCTGCCAGCCACTAGGTGGCAAGCTTGTTGTTCTGAAGTTCCCAGGAAAGGTTCTTCCCGGATCTTCAAGTCAGGCACCCCTGTGTTAGTCCTCTTCCCAGGGCAGCTGGCATGACGCGGATGTGCAGGCTCTGTGGGTTTTAGGCTTTTTGGATGTTAGGTACAGTCTGTTTTCATTGTTAGAGATCACTAGCTTTACGTGTGAATTTACTGGCTAATACAATAACCTTGAAGACCGCAGATGCTTTATCACGTGGGCTCAAGCATTCCCGAGAATCACAGCCGCATGTGTTAGGAAGACAGCGAGTGAGCCGTCGCATTTCCCGTGCAGGTCGAGCCGCTGCTCAGTGCTTCTGGTGTAGACCCTACCCGAGGACTGGTCACCGCACAGGGACCGCTCTGCTGGAACAGACACGTTGGAGCTGGGGGTGGCTGTTGGGTGCTCTCGAATGTCTCCTCCAGTCCAGGGTCCTTTCTGAAGCTTTCTCTCTTCCACTTCCAGTCTTTCCTGTACTCCATTAACCAGACGATATGCTTACGGTTGGATAGCATCGAGGCCAAGCTGCAGGCTCTGGAGGCGACTTGCAAGTCCTTGGAAGAGAAGCTGGACCTGGTCACCAACAAGCAGCACAGTCCTATCCAGGTCCCCATGGTGGCGGGCTCCCCGCTCGGCGCCACTCAGACCTGCAACAAAGTGCGATGGTAAGGACAGACGGGTCGTGGCTCTCTACAGCCGCATGGGGAGTCGAGGTCCCATCCCGGCCGGGTCCCACTCTTCCTCCATCTGCCCTAGACACTGGGTACCTGGCTCCGTGGTTCCAGGGGCTGATTTCAGTTAGACTAAAACCAAACACAGGCTTCCCGCTGGAACTTTCCTTTTTGACATAACCCAGACTGGTGCGTCTTCCCCGTGCATCCAGCCAGAGCTTTGCAGATGTGTATTTGTTTCTTTTCTCTTCCACCTCTGTCTGGATGGTCTTTAGATATTTTTTTCTAAAGAGGTGGTGGTATAAATTTCACTTTAGTATATCAAACTTTTCATTCAAGCCTTTAGCTTTTATTGTGCCTATTTAAAAATACTAGAGACTCATCGTAGAGTAGTCTACTACCTGTAGTTTATGTACTGCTTGAACTAAAGCTTTATGAATAGTTCAGTTTGATTAGAAAGATGTTACAGAAGGTCTTCGACCTGCTCATGTATCCTGTGGGCCAAGGCAGCACATCCTGAGAGGAGCTACGGCTTGGGCACAGTGACCGAGTCCTGTCCCACTCTGTCCCTTCCTTGCAACTGGCTAAGAAGAAGCCTAGTTAGGGCAGGCGGCAAAATGCATCTTTGTCCTTGGTGTGAGCTCGAAGCCTTTCTACTGACGGTGTTCCTTGAGTTGCCCTGTGTGTCTGGGAGGAGCAGGGCAGTGGGGTAGTGGTGGGAGCCATAGCAGCCAGGAGGGACTGCAGGGGTCTTGCTGCCAGTGTTTACGGTGACTGTCATGCCACCCTGCCTGTGTGCTGGTGGCCAGAGCAGCACTCGATGCTCTTGGACACTAAGGGAAGGCGGGAAGGGAGAGGAGGGGTCCATTGCTGGTGGGCTTCAGGGTGCTCACGAAGGTTGAGGGAGCACCTGTCCTGGTTGCTTGGAGTAGCTCCCGAGGCTGCTGCTGTGCTCGTGTGATCCGCAGAGCTGCCCTGGTGTGTTTGTAACACTGCCGGGCCTCTGTCCTGACCTCCAGCCGGGAGTGGAGGATCTGGGCATCTCAGTGCCCAGCAGGGAGAGGCGCGTTCCGGACTTGCTCTGAGATGGGCCTGCACCCTGCGTTTGAACCGTGCCGTACCACTCGCCGCAAGCTCTCACCCCGCAGATGCTGTAGGCACGCACTCTCTGCAGGCTTTCTGTTAGGCTCCCAGAGCTATTGACCTAGTGCCAAATGCAGTATTTGGAAATATGATTTATAAATCAACAATTAACAGAATGCCCTGAGTGTAATGTAAAGGAGAATAAAAGGGCAGTAGTGTGCAATAAAATAACACATTTCAGTGTGCAAGTGGTCGCGGTGACTAAGCCCTGTGCCTGCTTCCCATGCGGTGTTCCTGCATGGACTGACGCAGCGCCTGCGCTTGGGTTGCAGATACTATGGGTGGTGGGAGAGTGTAGAGAGTCACTAATGAGCAGGAAGTATGTCTAAGATGTGGGCAGTGAAACAAAAGTCTCCCCAAACGGCCAAACATTGGCTAACATTCTGAGTAATAAGGTACTTCTATGAATTATTTATTTTGGACCTCAGATATTTAAAATAAAAGAAGTACATATGTATGTCAGTTTGTCTTATATCTGGGTTGTATGTTTTTCTTTTTTTTTATTGTGGTACTGGCAATTGGACCCAGGGGTGTTCTAACACTGAGCTACACTCCAGCCCTTTTTGTTTTTTATTCTGAAACAGGGTCTCACTAAGTTACTGTTTGCTGGCCTCGCACCTGCGATCCTCCTGTCTCAGCCTCCTGAGTACTGGGACTACAGGCGTGTCCCCGGCCTCTAGGTCATATGTTCTTGATAATAACTTAAGAGTCCTTGGGCCCACTCCTTATTTGTTGTGAATGATTTGTTGGGGTCTGAGTGTACTCTCAGAGGACAAAGGCAGATGCCGTGTCTTCCAGGTGTAAGGAGCCCTCTGGAGAGTGCACGAGAAGCTGTCCCCTGAATGGCCACTTGCCTTCCATTTGGAGATAGGCCCAGACCCTGCCGCAGGACGCCTGCTAAGGCCCTCTCTCTCATGCCAAAACCCACTCCATCTATCAGTTATTTCTAATTAAAACTGGCCTGGACTAGTCTGAGCTATCAACGCTGAGAGTTATTTATTTATTCTTTTTCCTCCTTGGAGCACAGAAGGTGGTGGAGTACTGCCAACTTCAGTTGGCATTTTGAGTCCAGATTTTCAGATTCTACACTTGAATGAGATTCTTTAAATAAATTCAAGAAAAACAGAAAAGAAAAGAAGGCCTGTTTTCTTTGAAGCTAGAGTGTAATCATTGTAATAAAAATGTTTGCGAGGCTCTTTGGTTAGGGTTTCATACAGCAAACGTGTTCTACTTGAGGACAAGGGAATGGACTTTAATTCTTTAGGTAGGATTTTTCCTCCTATTTACTTCTGTGAATTCATAGAATTTATGGAAAACGTGCCATAAATTAACCAATTAGTGAAATTAGTTGTGATTCTAGGGGTAGCGACATTTAACCTTGAAGCTTGTGGAGGAGGTGTTGGCGGTGGATGTGGAGGCGCCTGTGCTAAGTGTGGACGCTGCGGCCTGGTCAGGCCGGGCTGTGAGAGACGGGGCTGTGAGCCGTTGAGTAGGGTGGTGTCTAGTCACATGGCCCAGCGTCAGTGCGTGAGCAGGCGCGTGTGCAGGTAGTGTCGGGTGTTCTCCTGCACTTCTTGAAGCTGGACACACTGAAGAGAGCCCGTTGCAGAGGATACCGCTGAGCACAGAGCGCTGGCAGGATGCCAGACACAGGCCGGTGGCTGTGTGTGCCCAGCGCGGGGCTGGCATGCTCAGTCCATGGCCTCTCGTGGTGCCAGACTGCGTGATAGCACAGACAGCACCCCACACCCAGCTGTCTTCCCTTCCCCTCTTCCTCCAGATGGGGTCTTGCTATGTTGCCCAGGCTGCTCTTGAATTCCAAGACTCAGGCAGTCCTCCCGCCTCAGCCTCCCAAGCGCTGGGACTGCAGGCACTGCTACCATGCCTGGCTCAAAGCCAGCTGTTCCTGCTATGTTTACATATTAACTGAGCATATTGACCAACTAGAAAAATGTTTGTTTCTTTTTTCTTTTTTTTTGTGGCACTAGGGACGTTCTACCTCTGAGCTATACCCCCAGCCCTATTTTACATTTTTTAAAAATTATTTATTTGTTTACTTACTTTGCGGTACTGGGGATTCAACCCAGGGGCATTCTACCTCTGAGCTAGATCCCCAGCCCTGTTTTATTATTTTATTTTGAAGCAGGGTCTCAGTAAGTTGTGGAGGGGCTCACTAAGTGGCTGAGGCTGGCCACAAATCTGTGATCCTCCTGTCTCAGCCTCCCAAGTACTGGAATTACAAGCATGTGCCACCACGCTCAGCTTTTTTTTTTTTTTTTGCGGTACCGGGGATTGAATCCAGGGGCATTCTACCTCCGAGCTACACTCCCAGCCCTATTTTTTATTCTTTATTTTGAAACAGGGTCTCACTAAGTTGCCGAGGGCCTTATTAAGTTGCTGAGGCTGGCCTTGAACCTGCAATCCTTCTGTCTCAGCCTCCCAAGTATTGGGATTACAGGTGTGTGCCCCCACATCTGGCTGATGTTTCTTATTTTTAAAAGCAATATATTTTTATTTTTAAAAGTTTAAATATTTTTTTCATTCTACCTCTGGGCTACACCCCCAGCCCTATTTTTTATTCTTTATTTTGAAACAGGGTCTCACCAAGTTGCGGAGGGCCTCACTAAGTAGCTGAAGCTGGCCGCGAACCTGCGATCCTCCTGTCTCAGCCTCCCAAGTACTGGGATTACAAGCGTGCAACACCACACCCGGCTAAAAGTTTAAAATTTTAAAAATGTGTTTTGGCATATTTCTACAGTTTTAAAACAGCTGTAACAAATGAGAGACTTCTGTATAATACTGCTTCTAAAAAAAAAGTGATTTAAAGGTTTCTCTTTTGGGGAAATGTGCCACATGAGACTATGGAGGGGGAGTTTTCTTTCTTTTCCTCAAACCTGACTTATTGACCCAGAAGACTTGAAATGTGGACCAAGAATGATTTAAAATCCCTTTAACATGCTGGTGGCTGATTCTATTTTATTTCCCAGAGGATCTTTCATTTTACATGTTGATGGATATTTGTGAAAAAGCCGCTGCAGTTTTTCTTTTTTTTTTTTGCGGTACCTGGGATTGAACGCAGGGGCGTTCTACCTCCGCGCTATGCCCCCGGCCCTATTTTTTTTATTTTGAAACCGGGTCTCACAAAGTTGCGGAGGGCCTCACTAAGGAGAAAGGGAGGGAGGGAGGGAGGGGGGGAGAGAGACAGACAGACAGACAGACAGACAGAGACAGAGACAGGGAGAGAGAGAGCGAGAGAGCTGAGGCTGGCCACGAACCCGGATCCTCCGGTCTCCGCCTTCCAAAGTACTGGGATTACAAGCGTGCGCCACCACGCCCGGCTTTGCTGTGGTTTTTCATGGCCCCTGTGGCTCCTTGGTAGAGCAGGGTCTCATGCTGAGCATTGCTGTTCTGGCTGTTGAGCACTGGGAGTCTTGGCTGGGGAGGCTGGTTCAGTGTCTCCCCTGTGGGGTCATGGACATCCTCCCAACAGTCTAGCATCTCACAGGCTTCAGGACGTGGCAGCCTTAAGGCAGGGCTGTGTGAATTGTGGAAAAATGATTTGGTCTCGGTCATGACAGATTTGATTATTTCTTTCTTACCTAATTTTGAATTTTGGATGTTTCCATTTAATTTTATGATTTCTCTTCTTGATTGGACTGTGCTACCTTGCATGCTTGTCCACTATTGGTGACCTACATATCCGGTACATGTTAGGGCTGAGTGTGGACCAGAGGAAGCACACAGTCTACACACATGCAGCTTAGGGAATCAATCATTAAGTTAATCTGATGACACAGAGATACAGCCCAACAATCAAAGCTGGTCGTAGGCATAGGTAAGCGTTTTCATAGATTGTTCACATTCTAATAATTTGGAGTACTTCTCTAGTGTCGACATAACTCATAACTCATTGATTGCTGTTACATTGACTTTCGGTCACTCTGGGAAGAATTTCCATCTTAGCAACTGAGTCTTCTGACTCATGAACATTGTATATCTCAATTTATGAAGGTCTTTCATTTCTCTCAGCAGTATTTTACAGTTTTCTGATTACAGCTCCTGTGTATATTTTGTTAACTTACCTCTAAGTGCTTCATATTTGTAGATGTGACCATAGATGGTATTATCTCTTACATTTCCATCTCTAGTTATTCATTAGTCATTGCTAAGTTCACTTTTGTTGTTATTGTGCTGGGGATCAAACCCAGGGTCATGCCTGCTAGCAGGCACTCTACCACTGAGCCACACCCCAGTCCCTAAATTGACTTGTTTTAGTAGCTTAACTCACATGACTGTGTTGTCTTTAAGTAGAGTTTTCCTTCCTGTTGGATTTCTGTACCGCTTCTTCACTGCACCCATTGTGATCTCCACGTCAGTATTTTCTCTTTGCACGTTTGCCTCACTCCTGATCTTTGAGTGACGGTCTCCAGCCTCTCACCATCGAGCGTCATGTTAGCGGTACATTTTTCATGGATGCTCTTTTCAGGGTGAACAACTTCCTTTCTATTCCTTGTTTTGCGAAGTTCTTACTATGAGTATGCACTAAAGTTTTCCATGCCTTTTCTGTATCCACCGGAGTTGATTGTGTGGTTTTTCTTCTTGATTCTGTTGTTATAGTTAATTACATGTTGGCTCACAACCTAAGTCTACCTGCATTTCTGTTGTAATGAACCCGAAGTGATCACAGTGCGTTACCTGTTTTGTATGTTCTTAGACTGGCTTGCTAATATTTAGTTGAGATTTTTCATCTATGTTCACAGGGCATATTAGTCTGTAGTTTTCTTTTTCGATGTGTTTTAATCTGTTTTATTATCAGGATAATGCTGATCTCACAAAATGAGCTGGGAAGTTACTCCTCATGATGCTTCTATAGGATTAGTTTTGTTTCTCTTTAAATATTTGATAGAGTTTGCCAGTGATGCCATCTGAAGCTAGGTTTTAAATCATAAATTCAATCACTTTCATAAATATAGAACTTTAATAAATGTAGAATTTCTTGAGTTAATGTGTAATTTTCCCTTTTATCTAAATGCTGGAATTTATTAGCTTCATCTTCTCCATAGTACTGCCACGCTATCTTTCCGTGTCTGCAGGTCCACATGGCATCCAGTCACCGTATCTCTGCAGGCTCCTCCAGTCTGTGGCAGTTTCTCAGACTTCCCTTGCTTTTGATAGGTTTTTGAGAAATACTGGTGAGTGTTTTATAGGATTTCTGTCTATTGGGATTTGTCTGATTTTCCTCATGACTATATAGAGGTTATGGGTTTGGGGAGGAAGACCCCAGAGGTAACGTGCCCTTCTCACATCACATCAAGGGCCACACTATCAATAGGACTGGTTCCTCGCTGCCGATGTGGATGTGGGTCGCCTGGCTAAAGGACATTTACCAGAACTTTCCCTGTGGTTACTTTCCCCCTTCCATTCTGTGCTCTCTGGAAGGAAGTGCTGTGCCCAGCCCCCTCTTAGGGACCGGGGAGCTATTCTCGCTTCTTTGAGGGTGGAGCATGTTATTTGTTGTTCCACATAGGGATTTGCCTTGCTTTCCCCATGTGTTAGTTTACCCATCTCTTGTTTATGTTGGCATGGGCTCGTGGGTGTTTATGCCACCCTTTGAGGTAGAGTCCAGTAGACTTTATCTCGGTGCTTGGTTGCTCCAGCTCTCACCACTGGGGGTGCTCTCGGTGCCTGTGCCCGGTGGCATGCCCCATCACAGTGGGTATTTTGGTTTGGGTTGTTTTGAGCACTTCCTTCCTTACAAGATGCTACCAGGAGCTTCCCCAGGCTCATCTTGTGCATTCCCTGCCCCAGGCGAGAATCAGTCATTTACCTTGTATTGGAAAATGGCAACGGAGACCAGGCCCTGGAGTGCCAGGCACCCTGTGAGGGCTTGTTGCCCACGGACATTACAGCCGAGTTCTTCATGTGGCCACAGAGCACCGGTGTCCACCGCGGGCCAGCTTTCCTCTCGCTTGTTCTCACTCTAGTTGTTCCTTTAGTTCCTGGGAAAGAAGAAGAAGAACGTGCATTCCTAACGTCTCGTTCCTCTCCCGACCTGGGGCTCTCAGTTGAACTTCAGAGCTCTGCTGGTGTGCAGTATGACTCCGAGGGGCGTAGGGCCTGGACCTTCCAGAGCTACTTGGTTCTGGAAGCTGCTTGGTCTGCGGCCAGTTTTTTCAGTTTGTTACATCAAGTTACTCCCATATCTCTGGTGCAGTTGGTTTGGGGGGTTGGTTTCATACTGTGGTTATCTCACTATATATTGGAAAGAAAATTTTAATGCCAGCTTGTCCCCAAGAGTATTTATTTATTTTTAGGTCCTGGCTTTTTATGAGTTTTTAATCTTTAACCTGCAAGCAACACATTTTTGCCAAGCTTGGCTAGTTGGACACTTTCCGTGTTGGCCGGGCAGCGGGAGGCTGCTGGACTGGGCTGGCACTGTGGCAGTGCCCCTTGCCTGTGTCTGGGGAGTTCTCAATCTGTCAACTTGTTGTCTTATAAGTAGAAAGCAGAAAAATTACTTGAATTCTTGCGTGTTAGCTTGCTTTTGAGATTTTTTCTTTGAGATAGTTCACAAAAATAGAAAATTAATGTAATACAGATTTCCGAAACCGAACCTGCTGTATAATTACCATAAGTTGCAACAGGAGCGACAAGCAGTATCAGCAGGGTATAATGTAGTGAGACTCAACTTTTAAATGTTTGTCTAGCATTCTGGTGAATTCCTCCTCCCCTGCCACACAAGACAAAGTGGGGTCTCTGTGTGGACAGCAGGTACAGGTGCCCCCCCCAGGAGCAGGGGACAGTGGTGTGCAGTGTGCAGCTGCGTGATTTCCAGTCTTAGGGAAGCTTTGCAGGCGAGGGTCACGCCTGGGCTGGGTTCCCTCCGACTGCTGGGAGCAGAGCCGTGTCCTTGTCCGCACTTGGCCACTGCATGATTTTACAGCTCTCGCTTCAGAGCAACTTATTTTTAGTTTCCTTTCATAATAAAACATGGCAAACACAAACTTGTGAAAAATAGTATAATTCCTACGTTTATCAAAGAGAGGGTGTTTTTATGTCTTTTATTTTGGTAGCTTTTTTTTTGGCATGTACTTGAACAGAGCCTATTGGTGTACATTCAGATGGCTTTCCATTTTGTGTAGCTGATGAGCTAGCTAGACTAGCACGGGGCTGGGAGTGTGGCTCTTAGGGCCCTGCTCTGGCTGGCCAATCTTAGTCTCTGCTTTCGGCCCGTGGGCCAGCAGCACAAGGCATGGAGTCCAGAGGCACTGGCATCCAGTACGAGCTATTCTTGAATCCACTCTCTCCCGAGGTGAGCAGGCTTCTGCTGTCCCCCAGCATTCTCCGGGCACCACCACGCCCGGCTGGTGCTTAGTTTTTTAAACTAGAGGTGCCCATCAGAATTATCTGGGGAATGCCCCTGGGTTCAATCCCCAGTACCGCAAAAGGGAAAAAAAAGGTCCTGGACTCTTTTGGGGTGGGGGCATCTGGCTTCCCTAGAAAATTTTTGTGTGTGTGTGTGGTGCCAGGGATTGAACCCAGGGCATTCTACCTCCGCGCTACACCCCCAGCCCTATTTTTTATACTTTATTTTGAAACCGGGTCTCACTGAGTTGTGGAGGGCCTCACTAAGTAGCTGAGGCTGGCTGCGAACCTGCGATCCTCCTGTCTCAGCATCCCAAGTACTGGGATGACAAGCGTGTGCCACCACGCCCGGCTTCCTGCAGAATATTCTGATGTGTAAGAAGTAGTGGTTTGGCAGGCTTAGCTTCATTAATTTAGTTTTACGAAGTCAGTTCCGTCAGGGCCTTGTGACAGGTACACTGTCACAGGGCCACACTAGTGCGCGCTTCACTCCTGGACAATGTCCTGTGAAGGCAAGAATATTCCACGTGTGTAACTTGACCCCACGAGTTAGTGTTATCTTAGAATTAAAACAGGATAGCTTGTGGGTCTTACCATTTCCTTTTCCCTCAATTTTTGTTTTTATTTAATGGGAACTTAAAAAAACAAACATACAGTTATAGGTATAAATAGTTCATTTAAGATTGCCAGAGAGTGGGTAGAATTCCTAAGAAAGAATTTTAAAACCACAAAAGGATGGAGGGTAAATTATTGACTAATGGAACAGAATAGAGAACCCCAAATTAGAGCCACAGGGACACGCGCAGCTTGGCAGGAAGGAGCGCCTCTCAGCAGCCGTGCGGGGACAGTGGATGCCGGAGGAAAGCAGGGGAGGTTCTGCAGTGGTCCCGGTTCCTACAGAGTTCACGAGGAAGACCCAGGGCTCCTGTGAGACACCAAGAAGGTCCTGGGGCCTGGGCAAGGCGGGCATTCCTAGATCTGCTCCACGAGGGGGAGTCAGAGTGCTAGTTCCGCGAAAGCTATGGAGCCGGCAGAGAGATGAGCTCAGCTGGGGAGAAGCGGGGACACCTGAAACTCACCTGTACAAAGCAAGCAGCAGAGGCGGGCAGTGCTTCGCTGGATGTGTGTGGCTCAGGAGCGGAAGCCTTGGTCCCTAGCGCAGGGGTGGGGCTCTGGGGACCGGATCATGGGCTCTGACCCCAGCAGTGGGTGAGTCCCCTGAGGGACTCAGCTGGGTGGCCTGGGGAGCTGGTGGGAGCTGCAGGAGGTGGGACCTGGCTGAAGCACTGGGTCCTTGGACAGTGCTCTTGGGGACTATATCTCGTCCCTGGCCCCTCCCTCTCTCCTTCCGGGCTGCCACGAGGCCAGGGCTTTCCTCTGCACACCCTCCCCCATCATGTTCTGCCCTCCAGGCCCACAGCCTGGAGCTGCTGACCAAGGACTGCAACCTCTCAAAGACTGAAAAACTAGGTATTCTTCGGTACAATTTGAGGTTGATAAAATTGCGTAAATACCAAGCCCATACAAGCCATGTGATTGTCCTGTTTTGTATGGACGAGAAGCATGACACTGTTGGAGCCTGTGCCGCTCAAAGTAGCCAGCTGGGAAGGGCTGGGCTGTGGCTCAGTGGAGAGCGCTTGCCTAGAGCACACGAGGCCCTGGGCTTCATTCCCAGCACCGCCAAAAAAAATAAATAAAATAAAAGCCACCTGGTTACCCCTGATACTTTTTTTGTAGGTAAATCTGTCATGGCTTGGTGGGGTATTTTAGGTGTCACCAAAGAACAGTAGAATGATTGAAAAAATTACCTTTGAATGACATGCGGTTGATGACATTTTATCTTGGAACATCAGCTGTGGTCCTGTGATCAACTTGGGCATGACGTGGTGCCATTCTTGTACCTGTTGGGGGCAGTGCCAGCTAGATTTTCATGTGTGCAAATCACAGAAAAGCAGCCATTCCCCGGGAAAGTGTGATGTTTTATTCTCCGGCACTATGACCTTGTATTTCAAGTGCTACTTCTTTTTGCTCCCAGCTCCTCACAGCAAAGCTCACTTTAGGACTTTCCTTGTGACTACAGTGTGATTGAACATCTGAGTGAGCGCACCGTGAGAGTCAGCGCGCTGGGCCTGCCGTTTCCTACCCTAGCGCTTCCTCTGGGGCCCTTCTGGGCCAGCGGTTCCTGGCTCATGGCTTCTTTTGTAGAATCTTTCCCTTCAGCTTTGCTCCGAGGCCCTTTGGCTGTGATTCTCGCAGTTTCCAGCAGAGCCCACGGGTAGTGCGTGCTACGTGCGCCCCTGCACTGACGTCCTCTGTGATAGCTGGCCCTCTCTGCAGAGTGCTGACGCGTGGGACGACACTGGTGCCCAGGCAATTGTGAGCACTTCCTGCCCTGGGGTGGGAGGAGGAACAGCGGCTGGTTTTCATGCACACTGGCTGTGCAGGGGCCTTGTAGTGTGCGTGACCGACCAGAGCTGCGTGGGACAACTTGTGGGGCCTCTGCCTGCTGTACCCAGTATGCACTTGTGCAGTCAGGAAGTTAAACTCTGTTGAGAATCCCCACCTCCACCCTGCTCACCTAGTGTAAATTAAGTGGTTCCTGCCTGGCCACCTCGCTCCCTCCCTCCCTGGTGCAGGGCTGGGAGCTACTGTATTGAATGTCTGATGTGCTCTGACAATGAATGTTGTTGTTTTAAGGTCTTCTCTTTCTTGTGATTCTTTTGTTCCGTAGCGTCGTCCCCCAGACTACAGTAATACTCAACAATGATCGGCAGAACGCCATTGTAGCCAAGATGGAAGACCCCTTGAGCAACAGGGCACCGGATTCCCTGGAAAATATCATTAGCAAGTCAGTAGCCACGCACACCCCGCCTTTCCCTGCCATTGTGACGGAATAAGCCAAGGTCCCGAGCCAGGGCACAGTCCGAGCATGTCCACCTCCGGTCCCTGGGTGGTCCCTGCAGCACGTCCGTCCTGTGGAGTCGGGAGGGCGGGGCAAGGCCGCGGGCCCTCACCCCGAAGCAGCGCCCGGGCACCACTGTGCCAGAGCTTATGTGGATGGAGGGGAGGTGGCGGCGTGTGTCACGGTGGTCAGCTGGTCACTCTGTCCCTATAGCAGCATGTCATAACCACACACCTTTTCCAAGTTTGCCAAATGATGAGGCGTGCTGAGTTTGTGGCTTTTCTTTGGCACCTTTTCTTTTGAGACACGTTGAGTGGAAACATGGTCAGAAATGGGAGTGGATGAAGGCACTGTCACCCACTGTGTCAGGGGAGGCCACGGGGACGCCCGCTCTGCCGGGGCCTCCTGTTGCTTTTTGTTTCCCATCTGTCTTCACAAGTCCTGTTTTGCGTTTTCTTTCAGTTTCCTCTGCACACTGTTGCTCTTCCAGTTTTGTCCTGGTTTCTGGTTGTCATAGTCTAGTTCTCTAGGAAGCAGCTGTGATCTTGGGCCTGACGTGTGGGACGACGGGTAGGGGTGCGGGTGCCCGAGGCGAGCCAGCGCTGGGAAGAGGACGGGCCTCCGGGCTCGCGCTGAGGTCAGCGGGTCAGTCTGAGGGTTGAGGAGCAGTTCAGCTGGACAGCTCTCTGGAGGACCAGGTCCAGAGAGTGCCAAGCGCAGCGCCCTCCTCTGGGACGCCCGGCTTTGACGTTGTTAGCAGGGAACTAGTGCTTTCCCTGTCTGGGGGCTCAGCCATGGTCAGGGACATTACAGGGTCACTTAGAAGGCAAGCCATCAGTCTTCAAGTAGCTGTTTTTTGAGCACGTTCTGCAGCTGGCGTGTGGTCCTGCTTTGCTGGCAGGACGGCTGCTGCATTTCAGGGCCTTGTGATGAGAAGAGCTCCCGGGGGATTCCTGGGAGTCTTAACCGGCCTTGGAAGCCCACTCCATGGTCTGTCCGTGGGAACAGTGGGGAGTGTGTCGCGTTTTTGGAAGTTGAGTCATCTCTCGGATGTCAGACAGAACGGATGGGTTGATCCGGGGCTCTGGGCTCCCTTCCTCGTCATTTAGTCTTTCTTTTGACACAGCCCTAAAAATGACTCTTATTCAAGTCAGCGTTTTGTAGCATAAGCTCTGAAATCAGAACGCAGCCTTCCAGGCCCGAGTCACAGTGAGTTACGACTTCACCTCTCTTGTGATGTAAATATTTTCTTTAAACATTTATTTTGTACCATTTCTTTCAGCCCCAGACTGTTTCTGCATTAAATTGGTGTTAGTCTTTGTAGAGAAAGCTGTGTGGGGAGGCACGTGGGTCCAGGGGTCCATTGCTCAGTCAGGCGCCGCGCTCCCCTCAGCAGCGGCCTGCCCAGTGGGTCAGGGCTGACCTTGCGTGCGGAGGCCGCCCTCCCCACTCAGGCTGCTGTGCTTGTTTTCCACCAGTGCGGTTCCTGGACGTCGGCAGAACACCATCGTGGTGAAGGTGCCGGGTCAAGACGACAGCCACAACGAGGACGGGGAGAGCGGGTCGGAGGCCAGCGACTCCGTGTCCAACTGCGGCCAGCCGGGGAGCCAGAACATCGGCAGCAACGTCACGCTCATCACCCTGAACTCGGAAGGTGCGTCCCCGGGCTGCCCCTCTGCTGGCCTGCACAGCAGCGCACATGTAATATCAAAATGATGATAAAGTTAAGACGGTTTGAAATTCCCCGTGCAGAGGCCTTCGCCATCTGGAGTTTTGTGTGTCTCCATGCGCACTTGATGATTTCATAGCTCCCTGTCCCCCGTGGGTGGACATCTCCCCACAGCAGCGTGGATTCGCGTGTTTGTGCAGAGGTCCTCGCCATCTGGAGTTTTGTGTCTCCATGCGCACTTGATGATTTCATAGCTCCCTGTCCCCCGTGGGTGGACATCTTCCCACAGCAGCGTGGATTCGCGTGTTTGTGCAGAGGTCTTCGCCATCTGGAGTTTTGTGTCTCCATGCACACTTGATGATTTCATAGCTCCCTGTCCCCCGTGGGTGGACATCTCCCCACAGCAGCGTGGATTCGCGTGTTTGTGCAGAGGTCCTCGCCATCTGGAGTTTTGTGTCTCCATGCACACTTGATGATTTCATAGCTCCCTGTCCCCCTTGGGTGGACATCTCCCCACAGCAGCGTGGATTCGCGTGTTTGTGCAGAGGTCCTCGCCATCTGGAGTTTTGTGTCTCCATGCACACTTGATGATTTCATAGCTCCCTGTCCCCCTTGGGTGGACATCTCCCCACAGCAGCGTGGATTCGCGTGTTTGTGCAGAGGTCTTCGCCATCTGGAGTTTTGTGTCTCCATGCACACTTGATGATTTCATAGCTCCCTGTCCCCCGTGGGTGGACATCTCCCCACAGCAGCGTGGATTCGCGTGTTTGTGCAGAGGTC